>FN649731.1:2931399-2943364 GCA_000310025.1 Ectocarpus siliculosus | reverse complement strand
ATCATTGTGGCCTCTGTGGTAGGGCTGGGGCGGGGGAGACTCTTAGACTGCTGTCCGTAGCGTAAGGAAGGTACTGGTCGTAACGAACAAGTTCGTGTTATTGTTGTTTGTTTGTTTTTTTTCTGGATTTTTTGTGCGGAAGGGAGGGGGGGGGGTTACCCTATAGCAGTCATTATTGTGGTTCACGAGTACCTCGCGATGTGCCGTGTTCGTCCAAGCCACCATTTTCACAGTCGAGGGCTGCTACCGTGCCTGCCTGACCTTCTCTGACGGCCCGCAGGATGTCTCGCTTGAACGGTGTACACTACCCGATGACGCAGTCACAGCTAGTAATGTAATGTTCTCATTTTGGTGGGTGTGGGTGTGGGGATAGATTTGCTGTGGTGTGGTCCATTGTTTTTCTGGCGGCTTTGATCGACGGATCTGTGTAAAATTTACGTGGTGGTTGGCTGAGAGAACAACAAAGTCGACAGAGGTTTCTCGTTTTCGGTCTACAATCTATACTTGAGAACTTTTCCTCCGATCCCCCCCTCCTTGTTCATGATTTTCGCTTTTATTGTCTTGCCTTTTCCGGGAACCATGTTTTCACACAACGTGGCGCGTGCATTATGCAGAAATATGCACGGCTGCGCCGGTTGCTGGAGCTTTGTATCAGGCTCCGAAGGCATTACTTTGTTTTGCGATATGTCGGGGTATGAAAGGGGTTCCACCTCCTATCCAACTTCTGGCTGTGGAACTCGAATCCCTCACTTTCCACGCGATGGGAGAGCTGTCTGGTTTTGGTGGAAGAGAACCCGGGGTGACTTTCCGCCACATGTTTGTCTCAAAAAATGGGAAATGATATGGTGGGGGACGGGGGAGACAGCATATTAGGGACGTGTGTTCGAACTCGTGGATCCACCCGTTCGCTGTCTGTCATCGTGTGACCACTACACAATAATCACGCACAGGTATTGTGGAGGAAGTGAAATGTCTCGCCGCCAATCGGCCAGGCTCCGGTTACCCCTTATCAAGAGCTTCTCTCCAGAGAGGTAACAACACGTCGGTGCCATATGACCCACCATAAACTACTTCATAGCATCGAGATGAGAGTACTGAGCACTTGATTCTGTGAATAGTTCAAGTCTACATCATGTTATTCTTCGGAGTGTTCGCTCGTATGTACAGACAAGGGCCCTCACAGTTCCGGTGTTTTGGGCGGGCACAGACTGTACACAGCAATACACTGCTGGCGCTTTGTTTCGCGGAGTTTTTTGCGCAAATAGGAAAACGCCGTGACGCGTAGGCTATCCGGCACAGTGTGTTGAGCTATTTTTCGCCCGACTTTCATCCAACCGCACGACTGATACCGGCCGAACCTGAGGCGTCGTCTCTTCATCCTAGAAAATCTGTCGGGCGCCGCAGAGGCACGAAAGGAAGCCACAGATGACTTGTGGGGCAAGTCTTGGGTATAGTCAAACGTCGGTTTTCCAAGAACCAACATGTATGTGCAGTTAGCGCAACAATGGATGGTGGATGTTTCAAGCGCTTCACGTATAGGAAGTAGTATTCCAGTGCTGAAGAGACGCGCTCGAATAATCATGAAAAGAAAAATAATTATAAAAATTGGCACGACAGAAACCGAGGAACCCAAACCGGTCAAATATTCCACTAGGAAAAGGCAGTAGTGTCGCAGCTGCCATGGTCCGGTTTCGGCTGCGCGGGCGAGTGAGACGGACGGGTAATTCAGATGGGAAAGAGGCATGCATGGCACTCTAAATTGAGATGACACACAAAATATTACTGTTCCGTCAAAGCTCCAAAGACCGCCGAAAAAGCAGCGCTGTGAGAGTCCGAGAGGAAATTCTCCTAGACGGAGAGATGGTAACCTAAGATTAATAGCATTTATGTTGATCCCGGTGTCTTCAATAGGCGTGGCAAGTCACCTCTAGCAGCAGCGGTTTACAGTCAGTCCACAGCAGTACACACCTACCTGATGTCCTTCCTTTCTCTCACAAAATTCAATCTGCTTGTCTTTGTTCGTGTCTTTCACTGTGTTGCCCATACTATCCCGTCTATAAGGCTTGGCGGGGTATAGTTATCGGGGCGCATCTCTCTACTGCTGTTGTTCGGGAACTCAGAGAATTATGTACATGTTCATACGGCACAACTAAACTGCAGCAGCACCGTAGGTGACGTAAGTGATGTCATACCCTCTGAACCGGTTTTGAGACCTCGATTATTCCACGACGTATGTAGATAGACGAAGTACATGAGACGATCCGTTGCCAGAACGCCGTCGACGAGAAGGTTCCAACGCCACCTTTCTCGGTACCGCCTTCGGCGCCGGCACTCTTTCTGCCGTGCAATAACTGGACTTTGAAAGAGAGTCAAAGGGGGTGGAATATCCTGTGTCAAACGGAAGGTGTGTTACAGCAGCATCGATACAAGCCTGCAGAGTGTGGAGTTGGTGCCACTGCTTCATTTGGCACCGAAACACAGTTTTTTTTGTTCGCTCCCAGGCATCATGGGCCAAGTCGGTTGTCATTACACACGCACGCGCAGATTCGTTCCAAACGCGCATCCACATGTGGTGAGAGCAGCTGGATGTGAGATGAGTGCACAGCGGTGTGAGGGGGACAAAGAGTAGCAAACACACGGAGCCGTTGGTGACTTACAGGATGTAGTCTAGGGAATCTGGCACACGTAGCAGTCTGGAACACGCGCGAGCGGAGGCACGCCGAGACATGGTGGCCCTCTCTCGGCTTCGCCTTCTCCCTTCCTCAAGGCTTGCATGAGTGCTCCTCTCCGGCTGATTGCTGATCTCTTTTCACGCGGGTGCTGGCGTGCTGGCGTTCTGTCGCTCCGTGGCACTGTCACGTGTGCACCAATGGCATGCGTCCAAATAAAAAAGGTTCGCCCCAGTTCCAACCATATCCATGTCTCGAGCTGGCGCCACGGAGCCTTCACGCGAGGACTTCAAAACACCCCGTCGAGACCTGTCTCGGCTTTCAAGCCGTCCATACTCTAAACCACGGCCTGGCGTGCTACTCAGGGTGGGCCGATGTGCTCCCTGTGACGTATGAGCGTCGCAAGGCCACCATAATAGTGACCCTTGGATACTGCTGTAGTCTGAGCCTTTCCCTCGGCAAAATGCACGCCGCCTAGCCAGGGCCATGACAGGGTCACCCTTGCCACAGAGTGTGTCTAGTGCCTAGGGTGTGCGAGGGTGAGATGCGTATGATATATTAGTATACCGTGGTGTTGTTGTTGTTGTTTGGTGGTTGTTGTTGTTAGTGGTGATGAGTGTGGTCAAGAATGAATGAAAGACCCAACCAATCGGTGAGACTGCTGTTGACCCGTATAGTGGTGCCAGCCAAACTCTCAATCATTCATGACCGACCACCGACCAAGCTGAGAAAAAGACCCAATCCATGAGACTGTTGACCCCTAATGGTGCCAGCCAAGCCCTTCTCAGTTCAAGGTCTTGACCTTATCGACCGCCCTCAGGTTGGTTTCTATACCCCCGTCGGCTAAACTCACCAATTAGGTCTGCGCCAACATGCATACTCGCACCACAAAAAACAGCAGTACCTGCGAACAGGGGAAGTTGGTTGGGTGACTGTCGTCCCACAGCCAATCACATGAAGCCGCCTTAAATCGAAAAATATTCGCCTGCAGGAAGTTTCCAGGAAACTTTCTTATCTCAAAATATGTTTCCTTATCTCAGCAAATTTGGAGCCCCAGTCCGAAACTGTGAATTAAGTCAACATATCAACGATGGATATGATATGGATACATACTGTATTACATGGATGGATACATACATACATGCATACATACATGGGGTTGCAGCACATATTCACCTCTTGCGTATGGGATATTTATATTTCACGAAACCTTGGAAGAGTTTCCTCGAAGGCAAGGTTTCGAAATAAGGGAGGAGTGGAGCACGAGCCGCGGGAGGTGAGGCCTCTGTCTGATCCCCCATACTATCATATATATCTAAGAAACGTCAAAATCGGGTCGGGGGTCGAGCCTCACTCTCTTATTTTGGGCAGATAAGGACCAGCCGAAGTCGGCCCAACAGATAGATTTCTTATTCCTTTGGGCTGTCGCATCTTGCTGATTCTCTTATTTTCTTTTTCCCTTAATTCTGGCGAAGAAAAGAACACAACACACACCAGTACAGCAGCAGCAGTGGCTGGTGGGTATAGAGCGAAGCCCGCGGCGGCGCGGCGGCGTGGGGGCCGCCGCGAAAATATCCCCCCCCCCCCCACCAATAAATATTTACATGAGCTAGGTATAGGGGTCAGGAGCATGGCAGCAGCAGCATCACCAGTGGGACGTTTCTTATTGGACACGCTCCCCCAGCAACCCCTTGTTTCTTATGTCTGGGGGGTATGGCACGATCACGTGTTTCTTATTGGGACGTTTCGTATGTTGTTGTGGCCGAGATTGGGCTGAGTTTCTTTTACCAATCAGCGAACTGCGTGCCACAAGTAAGTATTTTTCTCTCTTTTTTCTCGGGAAAGAAACTGCTCGTGGTTCAACAATCACTGACATTTCTCTTCTTGGTATAATATTTGTGCCATCATGTACATACTGCTGCTGTAACATCCTGTCACCTGCCAGGTATCCTTACACAACCTGCTGTTGGAATCAAGGCAACACTTGCTCTGGTCGTCTCTCTACAATAATAGACAGGCACTATTCAAAGTTCTGAATGACGTACCCATAATTTCTTCATCTAAGGGTTATTATTAACGCAACGTCGAAATCGTTCTTTGTTAAACGGAACGGTTAAAAGAAAACCCGACTTTTTTTTGCTTGTTCTTTTCGTGATGTCATCGCAAAAAGTACGTTTCCTTCCCTGAATACACGCTTTGCTCGGCACACAACAGGTTGACATGGTATTGCTCACCATAGAGCAGCAATAAAAGCGCAATAAGCAGCACCCGGCACAGAGGACAACACACTTAGAAAGATCCCGTCCACCCGGCCTGCTGTTTTCAGTTTTCAGCAACAACAGGCGCACGGCAGAGTGTCGCAACCTGGGTGTTGCTTGCGATTTCTTCAGTTTGCCAGCTCATTTTTCACGGTTGCGACTCCCATCTTTGACCACCACCTACCCAAAGGTAGACGAGCTCAACAATCATAGGGCGGCAGCCGCGCAGACGGCTAGCATCATATAGATGGCCAATCCGAAAGAATTAGCGTGTTGGAGGCCCTGTTGCTCTACTGCTGCGTGACGCCGTGGATTGATGTTGATGTGTCCGACCAAAAACAGATCATCTCGCCGCAATTTTTCCAACGGCATTTTGGTGAGGTGGCACACGTCTCTCACACACCTTATTAAGCAGCACCCAAGCACTCAATACCCACGAAGCAGCACGGCGCCGGGAGATGGTATCATATTGACAGCCGAACCGAAGGAATCAGCGCTTTGGAGGTCTTGGTGGTGCTGCTGTACTCGTTCTACTGTTTCCGTGTTTGCTATGTGTGATCGAAAAAAATTCCCCAGCACCAACAGCAGCAGTTGAAGACGAGAGCACCACGCAATGTCTAGTTTTGGACCAAGAACGGACTGAACGCCGCTTCTGCCGCTTGTCCATCTCCATAACAGACCTGGACGTGAGTCTGGCAGGTCTTTCTAGCGTTCTCAGTGATGTTACAGCGCCCGCGGTGCGCTTGTCCGATGCTTCTGTCAAAAACACGAATTCGTTTAAGTAGCAAGCCCCCCAAAAACCCGGCTCCTTCTTTTCACGCTTTCGGGGAAAAACGCCTCCATATGTGTTCAAGAAAACACGGTTTCGTTTTTTTTTTCGTGTTTTATTGGTCGATAAGAAGCACCCTAACGTGAGATATGGAGAGAGCAGCCAGAAGATTGTTGTCTCCACAACGAACGGTAACCTGATATTCGTCCAATACCTCATCCTTTATGTGTGATCATCATCGCAAATAGCCTATTGTTGTTGCCAAACGCTCCCACGGTGTGGTACAATCAATTACTACATCATCATGACGGAGTTGGTGAAAAGAATATGACATTCCCCCAAATGTTCCATACCCGGATGCGACAAGTGTGCCGGGTAAAATGCCTCAACATGAAGTCTGTCTGGGTGACTGGCAGGCACCGAGGCAAGATCGAATTCTTCTCATACCAAGGCGTAGACTACTGGTCAGTGTTAAATGAGAAGGCTATCCGCACACCATTCTGACACCGGGAAGCGGCCACCAGGGATTTATCCAGATACATACCCGTCCATGCTCACCGTCGTGTCAGCAGCTTTCTTTTCTGTGTGCATGTCATTGCTCTTTACAGATGAGTGTGTGTGATATGGCTTCACATTCTGGAGGCCCATGGAGCGGCTCATGAACCCCTCTCTTGCTCTCTGCGGATCACCCTGTATCCGCTTTGTTTTTCAGTTCCAATACAGAAGTTATTGCGAGCATGTCCTACTGCTGGTGGACTCTAACAGCTTCTTGCGCTGTTTCCGTCTTGAACACTCGGCATACGCTTGTTCACCAGCTGCTGGAATTTCACTCTGCAGTTAAGGTGACTGGGCCTCGACGCCACGGTTTCCGCCCACCACTTCAAGGACTTCGGCACCATGGATTTACAACATATCAAGTGGTCCCTCTGAATAGTGCCGGTATAATAATAAGTGGTCTGGTCCATACAAGCATTGCTGGGCCCCCGCTGTTTGTAGGTGTTTAGTTTGTGTGTGTGTGTTTGTTTGTAGCATCGACCGCGCCAACCGGCTGTCTGTGTGTGTGTGTTCGTCCCATCTATTCTGGCGCCGGTTTACAGGCCTTTCGGCGTATATTCCTGACGTACCAGCCGGGTTCACACAAGGGCAAGCTCACGCAGGAGTTTTTTCGTATTCGTAAATATGTGGAAAAGAGGGTTTCGTCCTCGACAGACGTTGGGGAGATTGTACCTTTATCAAGGAAGGTGGTCTCCACATTACCCCCCCCTTTTTCGAGACTTCTTGTTTGCTAGGCAAGAAGAGAAGTCTTCTTGGTGTAACCGGAACCCGACCGGCTGGCGGCGAGTAGAACCACCTTTTTTCCAACAATCTTCTGTGCGTGTGTGTGTGTGGGTGCACCACTTCCGCCACGCATTGTCAGAAGTTTCGAGTTCGAGTACTGTGTGTGTGTGTGTGTTACGAACGTGTGCGGTGGCTGTGATACGGGGGGTCCCCCACGGTAGTATTAGCCTGACCGAACGCCGCTTAACTTCACCACAGATCTCTTCGTCGACGCCATTCATTGTGGAAAAGAGGGTTTCGTCCTCGACAGACGTTGGGGAGATTGTACCTTTATCAAGGTGGTCTCCACACATAATCTACTTCTTGTGTTTCAGGATTTGGACACCTTCTTTGGGCGGGTACCGAACGAAGATCCATTTATTATTATCGTATGCTTATCAACGCTGTTGATAGTTGTTGTTGTACATATGTATGAAGACTTGAATAAATATACATGCGAGAAGCTCAAGATTTGTTATCTACGTGTTGTAGTTAGAGTTGATAAGCAGCCCGGTCATCTGCATTACTTGCTGGTCAGTCAATAAATTACCCATCGAGCGAAGCGAGAGCGAAGAACGCCATGCCCCCCCCCCCCACCCCGTGTATATATTATGTAGCAGTGACAGAGAAAATCCACTTTCATTCGACGCCTGCGGCTATTTAATAACAGCAGATTCCTCGTCGTCTCGTCTCTACCACACAAAGCAAGCAAGTCATGACCACCTTACAGCAGCAGTCTCTCACAAGTAAAACTAGTCAAACGGGGGGTCACGGACTGCTTTTTTACCTTGATTTTACAATGCGGGGAAAATGCGGCGGAAAAGACGGGGGATCCACGGACTGTATTTTATTGCCTTGATTTTAGAGTGCGGGAAAAACGCGGCGATTTTAGAGTTTGGCGTGCTGGGGCGCGCTGGTGCAACACGTACGTATGGCAGCGGCCATTCTCACTTAGCGCACCACACAACAGGAGCCCTAACAGTGCATCAGAACGGCTTGCTGCTCTAGAAGAGGTGAGACACGTACCGACCACCCACCTTTGACTACTGTATGCTCGACTCGAGTGTGTGTGAGGTTATTTGTGCGTGCGTGGTGGTGTTGTCCAAGACGGGCTGGCCCGATTTTGCAGAAGATGCGAACTGATACCATACACAATGTCTTCTTTCCATTCAGCAGCAACAGGACGGCGACTTGCTTGCAAGTAGATGTACGCAGTAGTGCCAGCCCCTTTGCAATGAATGTTGACCCCGTAGCCCGCCGTTCGCTTGTCCCAGGAATGTTCGTGCTTGACTCATCTGCTTGTGTGTCAGAAAGCTGTTGTGGTTGTATTTGTAGGAAAAATATATTGCCGGAGAGGTCCAGCAAGCACCAGAATATTTAATCTAACCGGGTCTCCCAACGTCGAGTAGGGGCAGGCAGCAGCGCTTTGCGTTGGAGCCGTGCCCAGCGTCGCCTAACCGTTTGCATTGCCAGTATGCCAAGCCAATGGAGTCAGTCAGGCTGTTCAAGGAAACCTGTCTGTCTACTCCCATTTTGGAAAGTGATTTAGGGCGAGGGAGACAGCAGCAGCAGCAGCAGCAGCAGTTGGATCGCGCACGCTGACTCTTTTGGGCAACTTCGGGGTATAGATCTATATCTTCGTCAGCTGCGTCATTATGACGCTTGCTGTTCTGTGCAATTAGTCTATCGATTGTAGCCCCCCATTTTTCTTTCGGCAGACCGCGACCCATGAGACAGGTCAGGCGCTGCCTTCGCTTTGATTTGAGGAATTGATCACAAACAAGAAGTGCGCGCACGTTTTGTTGCACGGTCACAGCTGATGTAAACTATTACAACTTCCTTGCTTTTGGGCATCCCGGCTGTTGTATGTTTTTGATTGTAGACTGCTTATACATACGGATACCACCTGCTGTAGACGCCGATCGGACTGCCACACAAGTATGCAGCAGGGCCTCAGTTCTGCAAGATACACCAGGGTGGCTTCCGCCGCTGTTGATCGATGCGTACAATGACATGACGCAAGGCAGCGACCACACCGCGCCTCATCTATTGGAAGTTTTTTTTTTACGTTGTCTGGGATACAGCAGTAGTGACTACGGCTGTGTTTTAGTCTAGGTGCTGCTGTGTTTTTGATCCACTCACTAAAAAGACTCCACCACATCCCGTTCGACTACTGTGGGTATATCTCGAATGGGTAGTAATTCTGTGTGTATTTTTATTATTCCTTAATGCAATGAGACGAAAGAATGGGGAATTCACTTGGGTGGATTCACAGCGGAGAGAGATGTCGAAGAGCGTTGTACTGTAGCGTGTCCTCTGGTGCACTGCTCGCAGTTTGGTATACAATACCGCTGTAAGAAAAGGAGGGGTCGTCGCTCTACCTTCGGTACAGCAGTATCGTCTTGGAGTCCCTGTAGAGGCGGCGGAAAAAATGCGGTGAATCACGAAAATGCTGTGTGGCGGCGGTATGACGGCAAGACGAGACGGGTACCGGCAGTGGTCCGGAGAACGATCCGCCAGCGGGTGTTCTGGTCGATTTATCGGATCGAAGCAAAAGCAGAGCGTGGCCTGTGGCATGCCTATGGGTCGCTGTCTGCCGAACGATTACGGGGCCATCGTAATTGAACAGCACAGCAGCGTGATTTCGGGCTCTCGGATCTTTAACGCGTTTTTGCGTATCTACAGCTGCAGTAGATCTCCAGATAGATTGATTTCGCCGCGTTTTTCCCGATTTCGGTTTCAGAAGCTCTACACAAGTACATCTCCAGATTCACCGGGAAAATATGTGGTGTTTTTTACGCACCATAGGAAGGAGGGGTCGTCACTCTTCTCTTCTGTATCTATCGTCTTGGAGTCTTGGAGTTGAAGGCCGCGGGGGAAATGTGGCGAATCATGAGAAGTTCGTTGAAGTTTTTATTTCCGACTTCGGAAGCGCGCTCCAGATCTCCAAATTCACCGCGTTTTTCCCGCAGTCCCCCCTCAAGATCTTGGAGGTGCTGATCATGTCATCATTTGATTGACTGCTCACCGACACACATGCACACACACATACACACACACACACACCCTCACGGGGTCCCAGTTCATGGCAGATAGAAGTGTTTTGTGTTTTCAACCGCACCAAGACTGACGTCTTTTCATTGGTCAGCCGGTTAGCGCGGTCGATGCTAATTATTAACACACACACACACACACACACACACAGACAGACAGACAGACAGACAGACAGACAGACAGAGAGTGCTACCTCGACTACGTCACGCAGGGTCCACCCCGACCTTGTCATCAAAGCAAGCGTAACGCCAAACACATGAAATCTATCTAAAAGATCTTTCCAGAACCGCGCATGCCCAACACCAACGGCGGTGGTCGCAGTTCATGTAGGAAGGCGGACTAAATAGACTCCGACAAAGGAAGAGGGGGAGAGTTGTCCAGAAGAGTTGGGCGATGGGACGAAATTAACTCAGCAGCACCTGCTCCTGTGTCCGTGGCCCGCACCATCCTTGGAAACCGTGAACAATCCGGCGGGTATTACTGTCGTACATAGTTGCGTATGACGGGACACACACACCCTCGCCGATTTTCTAAGCTCGATTGCTCCTCTCAGCGGAATCAGTGATGGTGGCGAGAACGGCGGCGTTGGAACCCGTCTCCTCGAGGAGTAGTTCCAAAGCGCGCGTCGTTTTATCTTGACATCCTCTTCGTCGTGGCGTGACGGTGTTCTGCAAAACCGGTGTCGGGAGTGGCGTATCGCACACTTAACACTCAACCTTTAGGTGTGCCCACTTTCACGAGCTGTTTGTCGTCCAAACTTATTTCGCTCAGAGGCAGGAAGTAAGAACGTTTCGCGCTCTCGACCTGTGCGCACCTCGCTTTTCCTCCTCCAACGTTGGTACGCTAAAGCCTGCCAAGACAAGCTCTGCGTCCGCAGCAACAAGAACCGAAGCACGCTTGAAACTTCGGTGCCGACGACATGGACGCCGTCGAAAACGGCGAGGCTTCCGCCGCTGCCGCTCGGCCGCCGACCTCTACGGCAACGGAGGTGGTGAAAGGCAACGAAGGCGACGGCGGAGAAGCCGTTGCTAACAGCGGCGGCGTGTCGGTCGAGAAGGACGTTAGCAAAGACGGCGGGGGGACCGACGAGGACACGGCGAGCGGGAGCGAGGAGGGGGGCGGCAAGAAAAAGAAGGAGGACGATGAGGAGAAGGCCAAGTCGGTGGGCACGGCCAAGCTGCTGCTGAAGTACGCCTCTCCCCTGGAGATGTTGTACATGTTCCTCGGGACCATCTCGGCCATCGTGTGTGGGTGAGTGGAAGAGAGACAGAGAGAGAGAGAGAGCGCGCGGGGGGGGGGAGACAGAGGCAAAGAGAGCGAGAAAGAGAGGGGGGAGAGAGAGGGAGAGAGATGGTCTCGTGGCATGAGGTTTTTGAAGGGATTCGCAGCAGACGAATGAATGCATACAGCCGTGCTACGTGCGTTTCTTTTTTCTTTTCTCGTGGTGCGTATTTCTCTTGCCTAAGAAGCGAGAAAGCCGGTGCATGACGCGTCTGTGTTTTGTGTGTGTACAAAACACCTGCCGAGCAGCTTTACATGGCGCACTCTTTACATTACCCCCAATGCTACTTCCCCCCTTAAAAAAAAAGCGTGGCCGCTGTGAGAACGAGTGATTATCCCTTCCCTGACAACCCCCCCCCCCCCCCCCCCGCCCTTAAACGCACACGCCTATTCCCCTCTCTCTCGCGCGCTCGCGCCCGAAACCTGACGGTTCCGAGCTTCATTATCGTATTCGGGGACGTCATGGACAAGCTTAACGGCGACAACATCCTCAACACGGTCGGTAGCCCGGCGGGTGTGTTTGCCATAACCGGAGCGGTGGCCTTCATCTCCGGGGGTCTGAAGGGGAAGAAAAGGCTGGGGGAAGGGTTCCCTGGAAGGGGGGAAAGGGATAAAAG
>FN649731.1:2911059-2922601 GCA_000310025.1 Ectocarpus siliculosus | reverse complement strand
CACCCCCCCCCCCCCCCCCCCCGCCCCCGCCAGGCTTCCCGTTCATCGCGATCTCCACCTTCGTGCTGGTGACGGTGGTGGCGAAGGCTACGGGACAGGGGAA
The DNA here is from genome assembly GCA_000310025.1 of Ectocarpus siliculosus. NCBI lineage: Eukaryota > Phaeophyceae > Ectocarpales > Ectocarpaceae > Ectocarpus > Ectocarpus siliculosus. The sequence continues at coordinate 2,922,498 of FN649731.1, read as the reverse complement.
CAACCACTACTCCAAGGCAGGAGGGGTGGCGAACGAGGTTATCGCGTCGATCAGGACGGTCGCCTCCCTCACGGCGGAGGAGAACGAGATGGACAGGTACTCCGGGCACCTCGACGGGGCGGAGAAGGCGGGCATCAAGGCCGGTGAGAAGCGCTGTATGGCGTGTGCTTGTCGGGTATCGAGGCCGGGGTGAGGTGCATGCGGTGTTGCATACCGTGTACGTAGCATTTCGGGGTGTTTGTCGGGTATCAAGGCAGGTGAGAAGTGCATGCCGTGGGACATACCGTGTACGCATATAGGAGTCCGACGTGTTTTTTCGGGTATCAAGACCAATACCGTGGTACGGACCATGGTACGTTTGGTGTACGTACGATACGTTTCGATGTTTTTGTCGGGTATCGAGGCCGGTGAGAAGTGAATATCATGGTGCATAACCGTGTACGTGGTATTCGATGTGTTTGTCGGGTATCGTGGCCAGTTACAAGTGCATGCCATGGTAGACTACCGTGTACACATGTATGGTGTAGCATTTCGATGTGTTTGTCGGGTATCAAGTACCTGGCACATACCACGGTACAAGCTGTGTGTGCGTGCATGGTATACGTTGTAAATATGTAGTATTCCGATGTTCTTGTCGTACATACGTCTATGAAAAGCGCGTATTGCCACGTAACGTGTCTCTGTCCGTCTCTCTCTCTCTCTCCCTATCTACGTGTTGTGTGTCCTCCGTTCCCACGAAATACAACGTGACGGTGTGCAACGGCGTGTAACGCAAGGCCTGAACAAGGGCGTCGGCACCGCGACGCTCTTCGCGAGCTTCTTCCTCGGCTACGCCCTTGCCTTCTGGTACGGTACAAAGCTCGTGGCGGACGACATCGAAAGCGATTGCGAAAGCGACTGCGCGACGGGGGTAAGGACGGACGGGTTGGCTTTCGAAACCTTGAGGCTTTTTTTTTTTGCTGTTGTCGTTGGAGCGAGCGGCGGATACATCGAGAGTGTTGGGCGTTTTTTTTTGCCGTTGAAACGGGGGATACACAGTAACTAGTGGCGTTTTTTCGTTGTCTTTGGAACGGGGGGCGAGGGGATGACGTCCATTGATGATACTGCACAACGCCTTATACAAGTTTTGACTATACAAGCAACCCTCTACACGCGCACGTATCTATGAACGACCTCCTCCTACTCCTACTCCTCCTACTCCTCCCCCTCCTCCCCCAACGAAACAGGGCCAAGTCATCACCACCATCTTCGGCGTCCTCATCGGGGCCATGTCCCTGGGACAGATGGCCCCGGGAGCTACGGCGCTTGGACAGGCCAAGCAGGCCGGGTACCGGGTGTTCGAGACCCTGGAGAGGGTGCCCCCGATCGACGCGGCCAGTCCCGAGGGGTCGAAGCCCGACAAGGTCGAAGGTCGCCTCGAGTTCAGGGAGGTATGTACGAGCGGGGACCCTGCGTTGCTGGTGTGACTTTTTTGTTCTCTTTTTTCGTCGCATCTGTTTGTTTTGTTTCACTCTGCTGTTTCTTTTGTTTAGAGAACAAAGGAGGATGTTACCATGGTTTTGCTGTATTTTCTCGTGTTGTTTCCGTAATATTTTTTTTCAGAAAACATTAGTAGCTACGGTGTTTGAACCTCACCCCCCCCAACAAAAAAAGCTTGCCTAAGCATACCTACTTCATGTTTCTCCACGACCTATTTTTTGTGTTTCGCTCCGCAAACGCAGGTCGGGTTCTCCTACCCCACCAGGCCGGACGACAAGGTACTGGACTCGGTGTCAATCAGCGTCTCCCCCGGGGAGTCGCTTGCCCTGGTCGGGCCCTCCGGCGGCGGGAAGTCTACCGTAACCAAGGCAAGCAAAATCAAGCTACCAGTAGACTCTAGGGAAATAAGCTCTTTCGCGAGGCGTGTGCGTGTTTCGTTTTGCTTTTCTTTTTTGTCAGCAATGCGGTCCGACTGCCGCAAGTCCACCGTCACCAAGGGAAACGGCAATAGTGCTGTGAGCGCTGATTTGAAGTGAAGACACAAAAAATAGAAAAAAAAGGCAACAGTCACCGGTAGACTTTAGGAAAGAAGACTCTCTCGCATGGGCGTGGTTTGTCTTTGTTATTGTTGTCTACCGCTCTACCCGGCTGGACAATGATTGGATGTCAGCGTCTGTGTGTGTGTTTTGCTGGCATCGACCGCGCTGGTCGGCTGATCACAATGAAGAGACGTCGTCTTACACTTGTGTGTGTTTGCGTCTTTGCCCTAATAGTTTCCCCCACGATGGTCGATTTTGTTCCTCCCTCCTGCCTGTCGAGTTGAACACCTTTCATTTTTCCCACGCTGAAATCGCGTGTTTTTCTCAGCGATGCTGGAGTGCGATACACGAGGCATGCTGCCCCGCGACGTCGTTAAGCAGTTACTCCTTTTTTTTTTCTCAACCGATCGTTCGCGAGTTGTCCTGAATAGTTCTTGTTGGTGTCCCCCACCCCGTTTGGATTACTTGCTCTGTTGTAGTGCCTGGACCACGCCCAAGCCCTCCGGCGCGATTTTCACGAGGAGCGGAGGCAGCAAGTATTTTCCATTTTTTTTTTCTGTTCATCTTTACTCCTCCCTCTCTCTCTGTTATCTCTCTCTCTCTCTCTCTCTCTCTCTCTCTCTCTCTCTCCCCCCCCCCCCTGAACTGAACCGAACCGACCCGAACCGAACCGAACCGAACAAAAATTAGCTCCTCCTTCGGTTCTACGACCCCACCTCGGGAAGCCTTTTCCTGGACGGGCACGACGTCAAGAGCCTGAACGTGCAGTACTACCGGGGGAAGATCGGATACGTCGGACAGGTGCTTGGGTTGTGTGCTCTAGTCTCTCTGCATGTGTGTGTGTGTGTTTTATTGTTTTTATTTGCATCGACCGCGCTAACCAACTAACTGGCTGACCAGAGAACCTTCGTCAGTCTCCGTGTGGCTGAAGTGCTTGTACAGGCCATGATCCGGGACCTCGGGAGTTGGCGCCATGGGCTTGTGTGTGTGTGTGTGTGTGTGTGCGTGTGTTTTTTTTTCCGTATGCCTTCCGAAAGAGCGTTTTCTCTCCGTCTCTTGTGCGCGTCATGTGCGTACAATAGTTGGTTGGTTGTGCGGAAACGGCATTCCCCAACGTTTGAGAGTCTTCAACAGGAACGGGTTCAGCAATACTGCTGTGGCTACTCTTATTTTTGTGTGACTCTTGCGTCACGTACTGTACGCAAAAAGTACATTTTCTACCAGCCGTCGATCCTTGCAGCTTGTGTGTCTCACTTCCCGTCTTCTTGTCGTGGGCATCGTGGGACAACCTTCGCGAGAAATGAAGTATTGAGGAAATAGATCAGGAAAGGGGCACGCAGACCCTGTTTGCCTTAACGAGAAATAAAGTATTGAGGAAATTGATAAGGGAGGGCCACACGCAGACCCTATTCGCCTTCGCGAGAAATGAAGTATTGAGGAAATAGATAAGGGGAGGGGGGCACGCAGACCCTATTCGCCTTCGCGAGAAATGAAGTATTGAGGAAATAGATAAGGGGGGGGGACACGCAGACCGTATTCCCTAACCCTGACCCTAATCCTAACCTTAACCCAACTTCCCCAAATGGAATGCTTTATCCAACATGTTTGCTTCATATTTGTACGAAAACGCTGCGAAGGCTACAGGCATCGCGTGCGTTTTCTTCTCTCACACCGCCGTGTCGTGTTTGGGCGTCGTGCACTTTTTTGTTGTTGTTTTTTTCCCGCAGGAACCCGTGCTGTTCGCCGGAACGATCCGCGACAACGTCGCTCACGGAAAGCCTGACGCTACCGACGAGGAGATCGTGACCGCTGCCAAGGCAGCCAACGCACACGACGTGAGCGAGCGAGCATGTTTCAAGAGAACGGGGGTGCTTCTGTGAAAAACATGCGCCCCCCCACACCCACGCGCAAAGCTGGTAGTGGTGGTTGGTGGCTACGTAGTGTCTGGATGCCTGAGTAAGTCAGCCGACGCACACGACGCGAGGAGCGAGCATGCTTTGTGGAAGAGAATAAGATCTATGCCACATGCCCCCCCCCCCCCCCCCATCCCCCCCGGGGTGTTGTTTGAAGGGAAAATCACTACAATTTCCCTTATATTGCACTTACCGGTCCACCCCAAAAAATTGTTTGGTTGATGTTTCCTGCAAGACACGGCGGGCCGTGCGGTAAACCAGGCCATCTCTTCTCTTCTCTGCTACTGCTGTGACAACCTCTGTCCCCACCGTCACCCCCGCCTGACTCCCAGACTTGTCCCCCTGCTGCAACCAACCTCGCGCTCGCTCACTCCGCTTCGTCGATGGGACGACGTGGTGGTGGTGGTGGCGATGCTGTGCGTGACGCGCGGGTATTGCGATTTCGGCGTTTTTTTGTTTTCTTTTTTTGTTCTTCAGTTTATCAAGAGCTTCCCGGACGCGTACGCGACTGACGTGGGGACCGGCGGCCTTCAGCTCTCGGGGGGACAGAAGCAGGTGACAGCTAGGCAGACAGGCAGACTAAATAATGCTGTAGCGACAACAGCAGTCGCGCTGCAGGTGTCGAACACGTGCTGTTTGCCACTTGTGCAAGGCACCACATGAAATGGGTCAGGAGAAGGTGATCAAAGCAGCATCAGCAGCAGCCGGTCGGCGTTTGTTGTTAGCAAAAGCACGGGCCGATAAGCTGCGGCTTGTGGCCGATTTCGCGAGGCGAAGAGAGAGACTAAACGACGGCATCAACCAACGCTCATCTCCACCCTGTTTCCTGCTGCTGCTGCTGCTGCTGCTGCTGGTGATGATGATGATGTCGTGCTTACGTTCGCACGTCGCGAACTGCTGTTGCTTTTCAGAGGATCGCCATCGCCCGAGCGATCATCAAGGACCCTGCTATTTTGCTCCTTGACGAGGCTACCTCCGCACTCGACAGCGAGAGCGAGAAAGTGAGCCGGATTCATACCTCTGTGGCTGTTTTTGTTGTCGTCGTCGTCGTTGTCGGGTTGTTTTTGTGCTGACGTGCGGTGTACGCCTCGTGTATATGAAGCTGTTGTCTCGGGCCGCCCTACCTTGTCAAAAGTAGTGCGGTACATCGATACATGGAGTGGTTGTCCCCCCCCCCCTTACCTGAGGTGTGTGGTTGCTAAGCGGGTAATTGGGCAACCGAGCAAATATAGCCCCCATCCAAAAGAGGAATAAACCGTACAATACCCTGCGTGACCCCCGCTGATGCATTCAGAAATCATGCCGACAGAAAAGGGCGTACAAAAAACTCACGTCTACTGTAGCAAAATAGATGGGACAGCGTACGTACACACTCAGGCCCACCAAGAGTGACGTTTTCTTTGGTGAGCCGGTTAACGGGGTCGATGCTCGTCAAGAAAACTCTCCCTCTCACACACACACACACCTTCCCTCTTCCGCTTTGCGATGCCCCGTTACAAAAAAATAACTAAATAAATAAATAATCCCCGAGCAGGTGGTTCAGCAGGCCCTTGACCGTCTGCACAAGATCCACAAGCACACCACGGTGGTGATCGCTCACCGACTGTCCACCATCCAGGATGCCGATCGCATTGCCGTCGTTGCGGAGCAGGGTATCGCAGAGCTCGGCACCCACTCGGAGCTGCTGGCTAAGAACGGCATCTACACTGCCCTCTGCACCATAGAGGTATTTTTTTTTTTGTGGTGTGATGGATTTTTTTCTTTCGCACGCCATATTTTTTCCCCACGGCCACCTCATGTCCGACACTGAAATGATCGCACCAACATGGACACCCCCCCCCCCCCGCCCGCTCCCTTCCACCTTTGGCAAAGTAGGAAGGAGCGGTTGGCCATCGGTGATCGGTCTTGTAGGAAGGAACAACGGTCGGACATCTCAGGCGTTCAAAACATGACCCCCCCCCCGTCCCATTACCGCAACACAACCAGGGGCCAGGAGCAGGCAACGGTTCCGCCGCCGCCGCCGCCGCCGGCGATAATGGGGCCGAAGGCGTCGTCGCCAGGACGGCGAGGCAGAAGTCGGCGTCGGTGGAGAGCGCCAAGATGCGGCGGCAGTCGAGCTCGGCCGTGATGCACAAGGGGCAGCAGCCCGGCGGGGAGGGTGGCGACGGCGCGGCCGAGGACAAGGCAAAGGGGGAAGACGACGAGGTGCGACATGATATATGTAAAGTAGCGCGGTTACTTTTTTTCTTCCCACGATGGTGGTGATTGGTTGGTTTGGATGTCTTCCCCTCATGCTCGCCCACCGTTGAACTTGCTGCATGCGCTGCTGCTGATGATGATGATGCTGAGCTTCTTCGGCGGATTTTTTTTTTCCACGGATGACGATGACCACCTCCACCGGGGGTCGAGAAGTATATTGTACATGGGGGGTCTTTTTTTTTCTTTTTTTTCCCGTGTTTGGCGGGTTATTTGGTCCCGAAACGAGTGATTCGCTAGATACCACCACCACGACAGTTGTTGGGGTCTTGAGAGTCTCAAAATCGGTGTCCTCAATAGCGGAGTGCCCTCGATAGCGGCACCGAAATCACTTGACACAACTGCATGTTCTCAGTTCAATCCCTATTTTGGAATAGCGGCACTGCCCTCTATAGCGAGCGGCACCTAAACCTCTTGTCACTGCCTACCGCTATTGAGGACCGCCGACTGTCTAGCCGTGTGTGGCGCGTTGTCTTTGTCCTGACGAGCAAGTCCCACCACGACACAGCAGTCACGAACGTGTTCTTGTTTTGTCGGGTAGGGGGGAGGATCACACAGAAAAGGAATCTGTTGTTATGCTTGCTGCGCCCCTTGCCTTGCTGAGGGGTCGTTCCGAGGGGTTGCCGAGAAGGTGCGAGCCATCGCATGTACACACCCTGGCGCCTAGGTCTTGCAGAGCGGCAGCTCCTTCGTCAAGCAATCAATCATCAACTTGACGTCCCCCGTCCCCTTCACTTGTTGGCACCCCCTTCCCCTTCTTGTTGGCACGACCGCCGTGTTGTACTACAGTATTGCATATCCTTCGACGTGCTTTCGCCGCGCCAGAAGCCACTATTATTATTACTATTCTCTCCGTGTTTTCTATGGTACCTTTGATGTTTTTGCGATTTTTCGACTACACATTGTTTTCGCGACTTTTTTGTTGTTGTTACTGTGTGTGTGTGCGCGGCCTTATCGCAGGCCAAGTACCCTCTCCCTCCGTCGTCGAGGATGTGGGCGCTCAACAAGCCCGAGGCGGGGTACCTCATCCTGGGACTCATCGGTGCCCTGGCGAGTGCTGCTGCTGCTGCTGCTGCTGCTGCTATCACTACTGTCGCTGCTGTCTCCCGTAGTACTTGGTAGTACGGTAGTGAGGCAGCAAGGAATTCCTGTTTTGACTCATCCGTGCCCTAGTGGGTGCTGCTGTCGCTGTCTCTGATAGTAGCATACTGTAGTGCAGTAAATAGCGAGGAACACATGTACCTGTGCTTGGTAACTCGTCGTTCCTGGCGCTGTCCCGCGGCAGGCACGCCCTAAGGATCGATCGTGCTTTTTTTTTGGAAATGATGCTTCGAAGTCGGCTTAGTTTAATTAGTGCAATGATGCTTCGAAGTCGGCTTAGTTTTGCTCTTGTCCAGATGGTTACCTTCACACGGTCCACACGTCTTGCGACGCCCCCCCCCACCCCTCGCCATGTGCACGACACGGATCGGCCAATCAGATGGCCGGAAGCCTGTTCCCCATCGAAGGCGTTCTTATCGCCAACATGCAGAACAACCTCTACGCCACCGATCCGGACAAGGTGAGAAATAGAAGTGTCCAGCAGTCGTCTCCTCTTGAGCCAGGACTCTTGGTTTTTCTTTTTAACAAAGAATAGTCCTTAAAGCGGGAGGACGTGAGAGTATTTTTCCCGGCCCGATGTTTTTGCATTTCGGCGGGACGCTATGTATGCGTCTGAAAACAACAGGAACCCTTACAAGAGGGTGGTCTCCTTAAAAGCAGGGACGACTGCTGTGCGGTTTTACAGTGACCATATACCGGGGAACTCGTCGCTCACGGGATGGGTTGTTGTATTCGGAATGCGGAGGGACTGCCGTTTACAACCAATAAGCCACACCCGGTCGAATCTAAACCGTAACCCGACCCAACGCAGTCCAGTCCAGCCATTGAAACCGCTCTCTCTCTCTCTCGTGACGAAGCGGCAAAATCATTTCCAATCGTGATGATAAACCGTAAATCGCGCTGTTACAAGATTAAGAAACAAAATTAATTAACCGTGATGATACGCAAACAAAAACAAGGTGCGGAGTGTCGGCGAGAAGTGGTCGCTCGGGTTCGTGGGTCTGGCGGCGGTGGCGATCGTGGGACACTGCGCCATGGCCTACGGGTTCTCCGTGGCGGGCGAGCGCCTGACGCGCCGCCTGCGGGAGATTGGGTTCAGGCGAGTGGGCCGGGTGTTGTTGTTGGGGTGGGAGTGGGGGTACCGGACAGGAGGTCGATGTTTCTTTTTTTTGTTTCTTCTTTCTCATGCCAAGACCACAAGAGCGCCTGATGCGCCGCCTGTGGGAGCCTGCGGGAGATGGGGTTCGAGTGTGTTGGGCAGTCGCCGTCGTTGTCGTCGTCGTTGTTCGTGTGGAGGGTGCTGAAACAGGAGGTCGATGTCTTCTCTTTTTTTTTATGCCAAGACCACGACGAGATTCACAATCAACTTTCTGCCCCTCCATTCTGCACTATTAGTAAGCCGTTCAGCTTATCTCTCTCTGAGCAAGACACCCAAAGATTGGAAACTCCAGCAAATTTACTCCCACTGACCTAATGATGATTATATTATTAACAGCTTCTCTGCCTCGCTTTATGTTTTTCTGGTTTGCAAATGCAATTTAAACAGGGCGATTCTCCGTCACGACATCGGGTGGTTCGACAAGGAGGAGAACGCGGTTGGCGCCCTCACTACCCAGCTAGAGGAAGACACCGCCAAGGTACTGCTGTACACCGGAAAGAGAAAAGAGCGGGACGCCGAGATGGAGATTACTTCAAAGCTCGTGCTGCCTTTTTTTTGTTCACGCTATTGTACTGCACCTTTTTTTTACAGTGTTGTTGTCGGTTGTTTTGTCTGTCGCCGGGTACATTAGGATGCAACACTCCCTGCTGTTTGCCAGGCTCCTGTTGAACAACTCTATCTGCTGTTGTACGTTTTTTTCGGCCCCTCAATGTCGCGGCCGCGGTCTCACGACATTGTGGCTACGTGAACGTGTGATACGCCCTGCTGTTCTTGTTTGGCGCGTGTTGCTTGTGTGCCTTCACATGTTGAAGTTGAGGCGTTTTTTTTTTTTTGTGGTAACCGACAGAGCAGCAGTAGCAGTTCGTTGGTACTTCTTTTCGAATTTGCTTCGTCGCCTCCTGTTGTTTACGAAGCATATGGCTGGCCTAGGGCAGGTTCAGTAACATCACATCCACCAACACGAGTATTTTTTCTCCAGCGCCCGTTAGCTGTCCGCTTTTTTTATCTCAACCAACAAAACCCCATCAATCCGACATAATCGTGGATGGTCTCTATTGTTGCTTGGCGGTGACTGTAACGGTCGAAACGCGCGTTTCTCTCTACAAATCCGTGGCTCGTGATTTTTCCGCACCCACCCTGCCTGTCACTCGGTGTTTGCCATCGGGATTGGGTTTTCGTCGCTTGGCAACGACGTTGTAAAACAAGCCAATTCACTTCGTGAACTCGACAACCAGGTTACCGTTTTTTTTTTTTTACCTCGGTTTTTTTTGGCGGTAACCATAATGGTGGTCGAGTAGATCATGTTGTGCGGGGTCGAGAACCCTCACTCCGCGCAACGGGGGATGATCGCACCACGTTGAGTTAAAATGGTCAAGCTTCCTCGAGGCAGTTACACAGTGCTTACAACTGTCTCTGGAAGTGAAAGCACCAGAAAATAAATTAAGTCATACGTAGCTGTCATCCGTACGCAAGGAAGTAAGCACAAGATGCCGAACACCCTTAGCAGGATGCAGCTCACCCTTCATGCGACTCGCCAAATACCTCACGGCGCTTCGCGCTTGGTGATGTGAGAGCCTGGTCCGGTGAGAACCCGGCGTGCTCCGTCCCGGCTTTGTAGGGATGCGAGGTCAATGGTCAAACGACTACGGCATGCACGACTATGAGTACACCCCCCCCCACCCTGCCTGTCTCTTGGTGCTTCGCTTCGCGGCGAGTGAAACTGTCGAAAGATGCGTCAACCGGCACTGACAAAACGCCTTCGTCCGCGCCATGCCTGTTGTCCGTGCGATCTGAGAAAGGTCCAATTCGCGACGGGGACTAACGTGGCGAACAAGACTCAGCTGGTCGTAACGCTCTTGCTCGGGGTCGTCATTGGTCTTGCCTCCGCTTGGCAGGTGTGTGTATGTGTTTTTTTATTATTATTAGCTTCAACCGCGCTAACCGGCTGACCAATGAAAAGACGTCAGTCTCAGCGCGGGTGAAAACCAACAACACTTCTAAAATGCCATTAACTGGGACCCCGTGCGGGGGCGCCTAGAGGGAGACTAGCCTATTCTCCGTGTGTGTGTGTGTGTGTGTGTGTGTGTGATTGTCTTCGCTTTCAAATCAGCGCTCACAGCATCTGTGCCGTTTACTCCACAGCCGTGGTCAACACGCGCCGTATATAGCCGCACACATACAGTATGACGAAAGCCTTAACACCGCCCAAACAACGTCAAACAACGACACCAACACCAACACTCCACCCGCCTTGGGACGAAATCAGATCGGTCTCCTGGCGCTGGCCCTGATTCCCTTGATGGCGACGGCGGCCATAGTCCAGATGCAGATGATGAACGGCAGCTACGGCGACACCAGCGAACTGGACGGGGGCGCGCAGGCTGGAGTCATCCTCGGGGGAGCCCTGAACGGCGTCACCACCGTGGCCGCCTTCAACATGCAGGACTCCACCTCTGCCAATTACGAGAAGGTGAGTAGGTGGGAAAAGGAGAGGCCGAACATAGTTACTACAAATGTCAAGTATGCTTACGCAGTTCGTGCAGATCGAACAGCCTTCGAAGCGGCCTTCGGCGTGCGGGACTTCCACCCCTTGGAGCTAACTACAAAATGGTGCGTGGTGTAGGTGTGAAAGGAGATGCACCCGGAGCCGCAGCAGCAGCAGCCGCAGCAGCCGCAGCAGCGGCAGCAGCTAGCCAGGCTCGTCGTTCCGAAAGGGCTTCAAGCACAGGCACCATGCTCGTTGCCCCTCTTGCCCTCCCCCTCCGTAATTGTCGAATACTGGTACATGTATCTGGCCTCGCTGACGTTTTTTTCGTTGGTGCCGCTCCTATACTACACTAGACATGTTTCCAACACAGACAACCCCCCCCCCCCCCCCCCAAATTTATTTTTTTTTCCCCATTGTTTTTGTACCAAGAGATGGGGACGACCCCCACCTACCAAACCTCCTTTTCCCGGAACATCTCCCTCCCCTCCACTGGTCAATGATCTA
>FN649731.1:2871494-2889554 GCA_000310025.1 Ectocarpus siliculosus | reverse complement strand
GTTGTGTTAAAATGGTCAAGCTTCCTCGAGGCAGTTACACAGCGCTTACAACTGTCTCTGGAAGTGAAAGCACCACAAAATAAATTAAGTCATACGTAGCTGTCATACGTACGCAAGGAAGTAAGCACAAGATGCCGAACACCCTTAGCAGGATGCAGCTCACCCTTCATGCGACTAGCCAAATACCTCACGACGCTTCGCGCTTGGTGATGTGAGAGCCTGGTCCGGTGAGAACCCGGCGTGCTCCGTCCCGGCTTTGTAGGGATGCGAGGTCAATGGTCAAACGACTACGGCATGCACGACTATGAGTACACCCCCCCCCCCCCCCCCCTACTTGTGCCCCTTTTCTGGGGAGAATAAGCTTTAATGTCACTTTTTGCTCTTTGGCCTTTCCCCGTCATGCTCTTTGGATATGCATATGATTAGGGTTAGGTTTGTTTAGGGTTAGGGTTACTAGGGGTTGGTTTAAGTGCGCGCGCTTTTTTCTCTTTAAATCGCTTCGGGAGGGTTAGGGTCATGGTTAGTCAAAGCAACTCCAAATATAAGCGACAAGCGATTGAGTCAACACCCTCTGGAGAGCTAGCGACGAGCCTGAAGGCACGTCTTATCGAAAATATTTTGTTGCCTGACGCGTCCAATGGACGAATACGCTCGAACTATGGACAACATATGCTCCTTTCTGGAGCCTTGGTTACACTTTGATAGTAACTCTTAAAAGGACTAACCGATGTTGAACGTAGCAAGGCCAGGTTCTTCACGCGAGCAAGGCTAGTTGCTCACCCCACATCTACCCTAACCCTCACCCACGGCCAAAGCACGGCCTAGCGGCCGCGAAAAAGGCGGCACGCGGCTGCGCCGCGTGCTCGGAATGCGGAACTGGGAGAGGGCGCTGGAGAGGAATCGGCCGCCAGAACCAACGCCGAACATTGCCCGACCAATCAGAACGCGTTAGTCCTATAGATCTACTTTTTATCAATGTGTAAACATTACTCCCTTTCTGCTACGATATGCTCCACCATATTCTCTTTCCAGAATATGCCTCCGCTTTTTATCCAATAGGCAAATTATTCCAAAAGAAATGCCCGCAAAGGTCTATAGAAAATATGCGTACTTGTACCGGTACATATCATCAGGGGGATTAATTTGTATCTGTCCGTCCGAGACAATTTCTCAGAAGGTGATAGTGATGTGTTTGGAGGAGCCTGTGCGGTAAGGGCTGATTTACACCCACCCGTCCCCAAGGGCTAAATAGGTGCGGTACATAGGTTGACTTTTTCCGATCGCTTGCTCCCGAGGATCCGAGGATCTGCCTTCACGTCGTCGACACTCGCCGCCGGTACAAACCCGGGCCCCCACAGACCAACGGATAAACATCGAGTGTTCCTCCGATCGCTCGTCATCTCCACCACCAACCATTGGCGGAGGGAGGGGGGGGGGGGGGGTTGGAACATGACCCGTGATCAGTGAAAATAACTATAGTTGACGGTCGTGGAAGAAGAACAGACGCTTGCTCCAAGTCTCCCGCCTCCTACAACTGCTTGCTGTAGATCCATGTGCGAGGGGAGCTACAAGTGCCCGCCTCCCCTCCCCCTCCTTTCGTACGCATCACACTGTTGGGTCTGCTGGTTCTTCTCTGGTCACCGTCTTCTATGGTTCTTTGGCGTGAACAGGGGTAAAAACGAAAGTCCCCGTTGGCAAGAAGAAGACCCTCAAAAGCACGTGTCCCTTTGTTGGGGATGCCAAGATACTTCGTCATCGATAGCAAGAACAAAACAAGCCAACAGCAACAACAACAACCAAAACAACCAATGGCACCTTTTCAGAGTGCGAGACCGCAGAGGGTGGGGGTTTGCTGTAGGTGCCCGTTCACCAAGACGGACAAGCTGCACACGAACGCATTTAGGTAGCTACAAAAGTTCGTACAACGGAGCGGCTCCAGAAGCGAGGAAAGAAGGAGGCTGTCTGAGTGTGACTTGTCGTTGCAGCGTACCGAAGTCAATTTCATGCCCAGTGACCGATCCTCTTGATGCCGCGCGGTGCGGTGGTGCAATGTCGACCGTCACCAATCGTCATTGATTGCGCTGCCGACCGAGGTGGAATTCGTGTCCCATGGGTTGTGAGAGGAAACGGCACGGCGGCGGCTGCTGCTACAAGGTACCGTCCTCACCCCCCCCCCATTGTAGGCGGTTGGGTCCTGTAACCAGCCGGGGGCATGGAATCGGGGCTTTGGGGCACGTGTAAAACACGCTCAAAATCATGTTTTGTTGTTGATACGGGGAACAACCTTTGACTTTAGAGAACAAGCAAGGAGGCATGATACGCGTACGTGCATGCATGTACGTATCGTGGGTTTTTGGGAGCTACCCCAGAATCAGATGCGGACGAAAAGAGGGCATTCAGTTGCACCGCCCAGTTGTTGTCCCCCATGGACGTTTTTGGCGCTGTACCCCGCGGACTTCCAAGCACGTCTTCTTCCGACAAGCCCAATAGTTGAGGAGACTGCTGTGTGGATGGCAGACAGCAGTTCAGTATAATTGGAAGCGTAGGATCCTGCGGACCCATCCGTTGCACGTACATCCGCTAATTTGCGGCAGGACACATTCAAAGATTCGAGGTGTAGGAAGGACCGGTCGCTACAAGCGCTCCGAGGACCGTCGGAAGATCGGGAGACCGCTGATGGCTGGCACGGATTTTCCGGATGGCGGGCACGATTCTGATGGATGGAATACACGGATATTTGGATCTTTCAGGCCACTTGCTGCCATGAACTGTATGTGGCCGACCGCTTGTGGCACCTTTCTGCTCTGCTCTACTCTGCCCACTTTTTCTCTCTTTCACGACAACAAGTTGCCCAAACAGCAACCATAGAAAAACCTGGCTGCCGGCAGTACCACTGCTGTACTCTAGCGGGCTAGGAAAGCTCCCTCGACCGTTTGGGACCCTTTGTTCCACGCCGCCTACGGAAGGACCCATGTTGTTTAGGGCGACGGACAAGATAAACAACTCTGTGGACAGGCATGAGAGGAAGGCGCGGGAGAGGGAAAGAAATAGAAAAAAGATAGGTATTGCCAAACAATACAATAGCGAGCAGCAAGAGAGGCCTTGCGACTTACTGCAAACACTTGCGCCGCCGCTGCTGCCATGCCTAGGGGGGACACCCGCTCAACGTGTCCTGCCGAGCGCCGGCCCACCGCTGCTGCCTCTCCCTCCCTCCCCCCCTCTCTCCCTCTCTCTCTCTCTCTCTCCTATTATGTGTCTTCCCATTTCTTTCGGCGGAAGTAGCCCTAGGGAGAGCCAACCAATGGCCGGAGACGGCGGTGAGGAGCAAACACGCCGAGGAGGAGAGAGAACGGCCAGGCCGTCGAAAGCACCCAAAACGAAACATGCAGAACAAAGCTACACGCACGCCAAAAAGAGCAAACCAAAATCGGGTGGTCATGAGTGGGTCACGCTGCTGAACGGAGCGCGCCATCATGGACCCATATATACTGTACTCCAAACCCAAGATCCAACAACACTTTTCCGCGTGGTTCGCAGTGTTGTTGGGGAAATATTTCGGAGAGTTGCGGAGCGTGGGAAATTGGCATCTATCCTCCCTCAGTACTTCTTCTCAGTATGTATGCGCGTTTTCTCAGCTTACCATAGGAAACGCTGTCCCTGGTCTCCACAGCGTTTTTTTTTTTTTTTTACGATAGTAGCCCCTCCCTTAAGGGCTAGCTGAGGGGACACGTTTCTGTCTGGTCTGTGCTACTCACGCATGTCGTCATCACGACATGATACACCAGTCAGAGAGAGAGAGAGAGCTGCAGGGCGTGAAGCGGCATGCTGACGACGTCGTCCTAATGTCGTTGTTTGTGGCGTCGTCCTACGCTGCGATCGTTCTGGAAAACTCGCGCTTTCATTAAGCGTGCGTTGCTGTCATGGGTTGGTCTTGCCACTGCTGCTGTAGACCTGCCGCGGTAGTTTGACGATATTCATACTACAGTACATCTTTGAAGCGTTGACAGTGTCGAAGGCCAAGGAAAAGGAGGAGGAGACGGCAATCGGTTGCTCGCTGGAAAATTTGTGCAGTGTTTATTTTTTTTCTGTTTTTCCTCGGGTGGATCAAAGTCGGTTTCCCTGTAGGCAGGCAGCAAGTGCTCTTGCAGAAATTGCAGGTGTACCACAAAGGCCGGCGTTAATGCAAACACGTGAATGCCTCGTGATTTTCACGTTTGCGTGTGTGTGCGCGCAGTTCTTTTAGCCTTGCCATCGTCCTAATCTTGCGGACCCCGCCCGGATCACTTCGTTCCGCATCCAATTCCAACTGAGCCGCGTCGTGCCTGTTTCTTTCGTTGCCTGCACAGACCTCGCGGCGCGGTCACGCCAACCCGTGCTAAACGTCCGTCCCGCGTGCCTTCATCCCGTCCCGGATGGTATTCCGCCTCCATCGCTGATGACAATCGGTTTTCCGCTTGTATTATAGTTGCGAAAAGCGACCGTGTGACAGTACTCAGTACTCAATTTACAAACGATTGACGCCATGCAGTTGCCCCGCCCCCCCCCCGCCCCCGATGTACCCCCCTCTCCCCCCCCCCTTTGACAGGCGGTGTTGATAGTAAACGTCGCCAGTCAGTGCAGCACGGCGGAAAGGAACTACCTAGAGCTGCAGGCACTACGAGAAGCATACGACGAGGTACACAATCCTAGGTTTCCGAGTGTTCAAATTTTTGTTTGCAAACGGCAAATTGGTGTGGTAAACGTCGGAAAGATTTTGTGAGGGGCTTACTGCCGGTAGAAGCGTTGCTGCACTGGCCATGATGTCATTCACGTTTTTTCATCCCAACCATGCCTTGTGGTCGTCGCGATCATGCCCAAGATAAGCCAGGGTTATCACCAGTCTCTCGACAGCACGCATTGGCGCATTCTCCGAAACGAAGAACACAGCAACAAAAGAAAGCGACATCAGTTTGGTCGAGTCCTTTGTTTACATGAGAGAGTGTACTGTGACACACCAGGATAGCCTGCCCCCTCCGGAACCGATCTGAACCCCTTCACGGACGGGCTGCTTGTACGGAAAGCGACGTACCGAGGGAGTGTATTTTGACACTCTATGAAGCCTGCCTCCTCCTGAACCAACATTGAAACGCTCTTAAAACAGAACGAAGTTTGGGGGCCGCCACAGGAGCGAGTGTATGGTGGCGCACCAACATGCAGTGTGGCCATTCTAGAAACAACGCGCGGTCCAATCGCCTAAAGACTTGGATGAGACAAACCGCCAGATAGCCCCTCACCTCCCCCACCCACTCCCTTGTGCCTCTCTCCCCCGTGCTCTCCCTCTCGTTAGGAAGAGCTCGCCATCGTAGCCTTCCCGTGCAACCAATTTGGAGGACAAGAGCCGGGCAGCTGGCAAGAGATATCTAGTTCCGCGGAGAGAAGATTCGGCGTCACGTTTCCCATCATGGGCAAGGCAAGTTATTGCATCTAATCGGATGGAACGGGGTAGGGAACGGGACGGGGCGGGATGGGTTGGGTTGGGATGGGATGGGGTGAACCAGGACGGGATGGGATGGGATGCGATGGGACTAGACGGAATGGGACGGGATGAGATATAAAAATTAAGATACAGGGGATCCGAGGAGAGCAGGGTTGCAACACAAACACCACAACGAGACCCGTCTCTTGCTTCCGGCGGACTCGAATGCTGCCATTTTTCCTTTAACATGCTCACGCGAAGAAAGGCCTACGGAAGGGCCAGACATCCAAAAGGGCGAGGACGCTCCCAAAATGGACATAACACTCTCTGATCTCTTCGGTTTGGCTCTTACTATCGTGTTTGTGACGGTTTTCGGGGACGTTTTGTATTTCTTCGTTTCGTATTTAGAAGTGTGCGCCGTGTACGGGCAGTTGGCCTGTGCCCACGGAAGGCGTCCTATTCGCTTGGACAGGTATGGGTGTTTGGAGGTACATGCTGAGCAGAGACCGGAATGGTGCTCAATGTTTATTGTGAACAAACAACAACAACAACAACAACAACAACAACAACACACGTAATGGTGTGTGTATCGTGCCCGCCCCGTTGTTGTTGCCAGGTGGAAGTGAACGGGCTTCGGTCGCAACCTCTGTTCGCATGGCTCAAGGCAGCCTCGGGGGTGCCGGGGAACATCGAATGGAACTTCACGAAGTTCCTTGTCGTGGGGGGCAACCACGTGACAAGATACTCCCACGAGGTGCGTGTGTGAGGGTGTGTTGGTTTACTGGTATCGGCTAAACTTAGAACAGAAAAAGCTTAAGACCATGGGTGCGTGTGGGTGCTTATTTGCATCGACCGCGTCAACCGGTTGACCAATGAAAAGACGTCGGGTTCAGTGCGGCCTGTGTGTTTCGTTTCTGCAATAAGCGTCGACCGCGCTAACCGGCTGATCCATGAAAAATGGCGTCAATCTTCGTAAACTGCGAGATAAAATACTGGGAACACGCTTTTAAGTGATAGTGCTCCTCCTACAGAGGGGCGCCGTGACTGTGTGCTGGTGTGTGCGTGTGGTGCGCAAGGAAGCTTGCGTGTCGTTGTGCGCGTCCACAGCCGTCATTGGCTAACCCATGACAAGTCAACAGTCTCGGCCGACATAGGTTACATACGCTCCTGCACTAATGCTAGTGTTCGCACTTGCGTTGCCGCCGCCGTCTTATTTGTCTATACCACCCGACGTTGGCAGAATCGTTTTATTGTTGCTTTGAGTCGCATACACTGTGGCGACGAGTGTAGGGAAGGCGATGGTTTGGTCGCAAGAGCGGGCCTGTTGGCCAAGGATGATCGGCTGCATACACATGCACTTGGACGTTCGTTTCGGCGACGTCAACCACCGCAGCCGCCGCTGTGTAGGCAGGCCACCGTGGCTGGCTATCTACCACCTGCTGCCGCAGGTCCACACAACACACCTTCCGAGAACACCAACGTCCCGGTATTGATGTTGCCCTGGAAGTTGCCCTCAACGACAACCTTGTCGCAAGAGGTCACGTTGGCGGTAAGGACGACCCCTTTGCCGACCACCAGCACTCGCTCCTCGTGCTTCGCGGCCAACACGTCTTCCGCGGCCGGCATCTCCTCCTCCTCCGGAGTAGAAGCGGCGATAACAGGCTCGGCCTCCGCTGCGTGCAACTGTCGTTGTTCGTCTTACATGTTGTCCACTCAAGCTTGTCGTTCGGTCCTCGAGCAAGGCTGCCCCGAAGGCCCGGCCGTTGGCGAATGAGCTACTAGCACAGCACGTGTACGGTGGTAACGTGGTAACCCGCTCGGAAGACCTGAAATTAAGGCTGTGTTCTGGAGGGAAACCTACAAGCTAGCACCCTTTCCTAACGTTGTCAACATTTGAGTCTTGTAAGCGAACCGGAATTGTGCGCACATGCCGCTGATGATCTCTGGCTTCACTTCACACACGCTCTACTTCGAAGTCACTACTTTGGTCCCGCGCAAACATGTTCCAATCCACTCTTCTCTCCTCCCGAGTATGTTGCGTCCCAAATGTACTTCTGGCATAGTACGTTGATGGTGTGTACCACGGTATTCTCTAGAACGCCTCCAACTTTGGAAAGAAAACTCGGATGGCGGGTTCAAACGGGAACGAGACATCATTTGGCACCCTTTCCCCGCGCCTTCCTGCTTTTTTTTCTTGCATCAGGTGAATCCTAGTCAGATCGAGCAAGACATTATTAGTGCTCCCAGTGCCGGGTACGAGGGCGACTTATGATGAGAATGGTCTCAGGGACCAAGACAGATGGCGTTGGACACCAGGAAAAGAAAGCGCCGCGTGCGGTGCGCGTCTACTGCACGTTCAACGCCTCTACGGACAACCCAACAACCCGCTCTCTATCTCCCCCCCTCTCGGAGAGCAGCAAAGCAATGCGCGGCTTGCGAGAGGTGTGTGCACGCGAGGCGCGTCGTGCTTACTGTAATCCCGACGGATTTCACGCACGACGCTCACCCATCCACACGTAAGTGTGGAGTGGAGGGGGGGCGTTCCTGTTCTTTGCTGGATCAGCTTAAGGCCCTCCCTTGCGTCCACGAAGAGCGAGGTCTGTCTTTGTCCTGAGGAAATCTCACCAGACAAGGCAGCCCCCCTCCCCAAGCACTACCACTGCCATTCGGCGTAGGAGCGCTCTTTCCTGTTGTTGTTGTTGTTGTTGTTGTATTTGCGGCGAGAGGCTGCCATCGGAGGGTGGGTGTGCACGGAGCGTTTGCGCGAGAGACTGACTGTTGGGTAGTGTCCGTACAGCGCTCAGAGACGTCTTTCGGGGTTTGCCTTATGTCCGGTACAGATTCACGTGTTCGAAAGCCAGGTTTCCCTTAACCCTTGCTTTGCTTGTTTTTGGAATATGTTTTTTCTCTCTGGCTCGTTTTGTCTATTTAATTCGAGTTTTTATTTTAGGGGGGTCGTGGATGTCCGACGAAGGACCTCCTCTTCCTCCGGAAAAATGCGTGCGTACATACACGCGTCAGCCATTTTGACTTAGTGGGGCTGTTCGTTGGCTTTGTAAATTTCATTTTATTGTTGGTAAAATCGACTGCTGCTGCTGTTACTGCTGCTGTGTTGTCGACCGGCGGACTTTACGGCACTGACCAGCAGGAATAGGTAGCAGACGTCCGCGTTAGTATTGGCGTTGCAATAGACGATCTGCTGCTGTGTCACATCAGTGATGACTTCACTTCCCTCCTCCGTCGACGTATGCATACACCACTGGGCCCGAAAGCGACTGTGGCTATTGTACCTCAGATCATACAATAGCTGAGTGAGGTGTTGAATGAGTGGGCCCTTTTATTGCTGCACCGTAAATGGGTTTACATTTTCTTAGATGTGTTGCGTGATTGGTGACGTCAAACGCCGAACATCGTATTCTACCTTGTCTTCCACTTGTAATTTTTTTTCTGGTCTTTGCCCTGCGGATCACGCTGCGGTTGGCACGCCGCTTCGTTGTTGCGGTTTAGTGTGAAATCTTGTAGAGAAATGACAGTGCTTTTTGGTGCGTGCATGTTCTCGTTTGTAGCTCTTTAAGTGTAGTCTACATCCCTGTTTTTTTTTTGTTCAGCGTCCTTCCTCTTCCCTCCCCTGGCTACGGGGAACCTGCGAAGACTGTTCATCCATACCCCCCCTCCCCCCTCCCCACACCTGACGTTTCTTTGCTGCCGTGGGGTGCTTTCTGTTTTGGTAAGAATTTTCTCTTTGGGGAGTGGAACCGTTGGGTCGGAATCTGAGCGATTTTGGTCCGTGCTGAGTGGTGAGGTGGTGAGGGCGGACGGACGGTGGGGGGGGGGCGAACAAGGCAAAAGCGGGCGCGCCCGCCCGCGCGCCCCGCTGCCTGCTGCCATCGTTGGCTGTCTCTATTGGTGTGCAAGTTTCTGTTTGTTTTGAGAGCGCGTCCCTGCCATTCAGACCGCCTTCTTTTTCTGTATTTGAAAATTCGGGGGGCATGCGGTGGATACTACAGACGAAGTGGTTCGGGCTTGACACCCCCTCGTTGGCGCGAAACAGACAGCAGTGTTGATCTCTTTTCCGTAGGGCACGTACGATATTCCGTGCTGCATTTCTTGCTTGCGAGCATGCCCGGCCGGCGAAGAGGAGGAGGACGAGTACGGGTTTGACAGTTGGCCGTGGTGCGTGTGTCAAGATCAAATGCTGGAGCGGCATCGTTCTACGTACGTAGTGAGCCGAGCCCTCTGTCAAGTATGGTGAGTTAAGTTAGCCCATAGATATAGTCTGAAGAAACGCGTGGTCCCCGGGGCGCGCTCTACCGCCTTTGGTAGAGGCCTCCGTGAGTGTATGAGAGAGGCTAGCTTCGCGGATAACGAGTTGGTCACTTCTCCTGTATATATATGTATCGATCGGTGGGACACCTGTGCTTAGATAGGGAAAAGTAGTAGTAGCGTTTGGTGAGCTCAGTGAGCAGCTTGGGGTTTCTATTCGGTTCCTGGTCCGGTTTATTCTTTAGTAGTTTTATTCCTGTCGCCGTTTTGTTTCCGGCTAGCTTCCTTGATTCCCCGTATCCCTTGGTATTGTTTGTTGCGAAGCCGCTCAACGTTTTCGCCTCCCTCCTCTGCCACGCACGGTTTCGCGGTGAGCGAGCGGAAGAAGGAATCGTTGCTACGTCGACCAACTTCGCGCGATCGAAGAGGAAATACTGCTGTGGGCGTCCCGTCAAAAAGCCAGGCTTTAGCGGTGCAACACACGATGTTTTGGGGCGGGTGTGGATCATCAACCATAGATGAAAGTGCGTGTGCTCGCAGAGCGGAGTGGTGGTGGTGGTGGTGGTGCAAACGTCAATCTCTAAACCTCAAGTTCTGGATTCTACTACGTGACCCCCCGGGTGCTAGCTCAACGGAAAAGCTACAGTGGTGGTAGTAGTGGTAGTGGTGGTGGTGGCGGCGGTGGCGGTGGCGGTGGCGGTGGCGGTGGCGGTGGCGATTCGCGCTGAAATCGTGGCAGTGGCACGAGAAAGAGCAGCGGCGGTCCGACTCTCCGTTGGAAGGAGGGAGGGCAATGCCTCCGCTGCAAAAAACAACTCACCGGGTGGTATTATTGTAGAGCGGGGAGGCCTCGTTGTGTGACAGATTATATTTACATACGAGACGTGGAACTATTTACGAGTCTCGGAACGGGGCGGGGCAACAACGGCAGGGTAAGGCGGTGGCGGGGGAGAAGGGGGCGCTGACTTGATGGCACTATTGACGTGCTATGGCAAGCCTCCCCGAGCATGGCAGGCAGGCCCGACGCGTTTTCGGGTATGTATCAGAACCCAAAGCGCCCCTATCCTTTTTTTTCATTTTCCCATAATCAGATAATGGAGAGGTTTCTTAGCCTTCGACGTTGTATCAACCGACTTATCGACCTTCTACGGGATATCTTCTATTCGCAATAATGACACGAAAAAATGGGAGTGCGAGGGTGTTCACGGTTTCTTTCTGCGAACCGGAGGGGCACGACGCCATGTTTATGTTTGAATACCGTTCTTCTACGATATGACGGGCCTTTCTCGTAGACATCTGACGATCGAGATTAATTGATTGATGCAGCAAGGACCGGAAACCACGATCAGCCCAACTAATTTTTTTGTTGGTTCGTTGTGATGGTATTGGCTCTGGACAAAGGCGCTATCAGCTCATGTGTAACGGTATTGCTGCCGCTTACTGGGTAGACAGATACCATCCATAGGACGATAATTGGGCAAGAGCCCCGAGGGCCTGGTTGGCGTCGTCAAAAGGAGGATGGTCTTTGGCGTGTCAGTGCCGCATTTACGTAGATCGTGTTGTGGCAATTGGTAGACAGGAAGAGTCAAGAGAATGGCGCGTGGGCCCCCCAATTCCAGCGCTCAACTAGATCAAGGCCCAGAACCAACGAAAGTGAGCCAAACAACACGTGATTCTCTATGATAGTCGGATCCGCCCCATACATTGTTTCGAGATTTGTGACTTGAGGTACATACAGTACCATGGCATGCAACAGCACATGGATCTATGCTCAATAGCCCCCTCTCTAGCATCAAGTTCGCTTTCTGCCCGACAACACGAGCCACACCTTAAAAAAACAATCTGGGAGTTAAGAAATTCAGACTCGAGAACAAAAAGCAAATACTAAAGATTTTGACCAAAAAACAGGTGCTAAGTCAAGAATCTTGCACTAAAACCTATAAAGTCGCTGTTGGGTTACCCCACATGAAAGAAAAGAAACGAAGCTCGGGTAAAATAAGGCATAGTGGTGACGCAGGGCACGTCTCCGCGGCATCGCATGATTGGCCTGTAATACGAGCACGCGAAACTTCTCTTCGACCGCATTTCTTGGTCTTTTCTTGTTCTCGATCTCGACACAGGAGGAGCGTGGGTCTTGTGCCCTATTCCACAAAATATTTGTGTGGTTTTTATTTTTGTAGCACCGATCGTACACGAAGAAAGGGTGATCATCAAAGATCGAAAAAGAAAGGTGCTCGGGCGTTGTCCATAACCACAGAATCCCATCACCATGAGAGACACATACCCAACCCGAAGCCCCGAACGCTTCGGCACCACTACCCGCAATACTTCCCCTCCCCATGCGCGGCTCCGCCTTCAACCCGTTCGTCGCGGACCTTGCCCAGTATGCCCTCCACCTCAAGCTCTGGCAAGAACTCGCCAAGCCCGGAGCCCTCCGTCATCCCTTTGTCTTCCCCCCTGCGTCCATTGCTGTTGCTTCTTGTCTTACAGGCTGTCCGCATACGCCCTCTGGGACACATCTCCACGATCGCCGCTCTCACCGCATGTCGCCGAAATCCCTCTCGATTGCAGGCACCACGCTACTATTTTGCACACTGTCTCCTATTGACTGGCACATAGCATAGCGCGCTTTAGCTTTCTTTTCATTTCCCTTCAAACCGGGCGAAGTCAATGGGTATCTCCAGCGCCGTTTCACTGCGTCAGGGTCAATCCACACTGTGAGGCTGGAAGAAGGGATCTGCAACTGCTACGGTTGTATGCCGCTGAGTTGTTGTTGTTGGTGTTGTTTTCACAATAACTTAGTAACCCAAACGTTTTCTTGTCAACATCGGTGGGTTCAGCGGTGGCATCGAACACGTTGAAGTCGTCCTTCAAGAATGTCGCCCAATGCTGTTCCGGGTAACCCCTACCCGAGTCAGCCCCCCCGACGATGTCGCCGAACATTCTCACTTCGAGAGTCGCCCTTCCGGTTGTCTGGCCAATACTCCCGCGCAACCAGTACTCGCCGTAGCCGGACGGTGGTTTTCACGCTTTGGCGTTCGACGTTTTGAAGGGTTCGGGCGAATGAGAGCTTCGGATATTTGCCGCGCGTGCGGCGGTACCCGATAGCCCGTAGCAGAATCCGGTTTTGTGTCTTCGTCAGCACGTCGAAGTGGTCCCGGCACGGGCCCATGTCATGCATCCGTCTAGCAGGGTCTCCATCGTCTCCGTTTTCAGAAGCTGAACCTTTAATCTCCGCGGTGCTGTCTGCCTGTCGAAGAGCCCCCGGGCGTACTTTCAGAGATACTCCCACGCTGCTCTTCTCCGTTGGTTGATCCCCAGCGTGAGTTCACCGTCTTCTCCGACCCGGCCACCCAGGTATCGGAACTCGGCTGTCTGGGCGTATTTATGTCCTCCTGCTTCGATCACCAGTGGTGCCTGAGCTAGTGGAGTTGGCGCTCCCTTCTTCGGCTTTTTCTCCGGTGCCCACGTCAAGAGAGTCGCTGTCTTCATCTCGGACACCGCCAGTCCAAATTCTCCGAACACTTCCAAGAAAACAGTTGGTCATCATCTTCGCCAGGGCTTCGGCGGATCCCGATACGAAGCCAGTGTCGTTGGTGTGCAGCACACCCTACACCGCCTTCCGAACTCATTCCAACCGAGTTGCCCTCGTCCTCGCCCCAGTCTCCTCCTCGAGGTATACCAGTCCCTGAGAATTGCGGCGTCTAAGCTGAATCGTACCAAAACTCTTACGAGCGCTGCCGCGAACAAAATGTTCAGCAGTAGTGTTGACAGCACATATCCTTACTGTTGGGTAACCTCGAACCAGCCAGAGGGCCCCTCGTTGTCCATGCGCTCCCAGGCATGCTTGCCATCGTGGAAATGGCCGATCACTACTGTGATCATTCGTTCGGGATCCCTGCTGGAGCTAGTACCTGCCACAGCATTTCTCGGCCAACCGAGTCGTAGCCATTCCGGGGTCTAGGAAGCACAAGCAGAGTGGAATTCACCCCAGCTCCTGGAGTAGGCGCACGACGAACAGCACCTCGGCGGTGGATCTACCAGGTCGGAAGCCGCACTGCTCTTCTGGAATAATGTCGGGTTCTTGGCAATAGCCACTGAGACGGTTAGCGATGATCTTCAGGAGCATTGTGTCTGCGAGAGAAGGGATATTCCGCTGTAGTTCTTACAGTTGGATCGGCGCGACGTCTTGTAGAGACCTTGATAGTGGCATATTTTCATTCCTGCGGGACCCTTCCCGCTTTCCACACGTCGAAGCGGATGGCGTAGAAGTGTTCGATAGCGATCTGGGCTCGTCTGCGCTGTCGATGTTGAGTAGCTCTACCGGTAGTGAAGAATGGCCCGGCGCCTTGGAGTTGTCAATTCCCCCTGCTGCCATTTGAGTGTCCTCCAGTGTTGGTGTCGACCACAGATGTACCGGATCTCCGGCAGCCGGTGCCGTCGGTCTCGCAGCTTTTCCTCCTCGACGATCGATGGGTTCAATGTGGGAGATTGAGCGTTGAGGACAGAGCCGAAGAACCTCGCCCACCGTTGGAGAACCTCCTCCTTGGTCCTCAGCATGAAACCATTATAATCTTTAACGAACTGTTATCCCCCGGTCTGCCTCCCATCAAGACCTACCGAGATCTTGAGGTATTTGTACAGTCCCCGCATGTTATGTACTCCGTGAAGATCATTTCCACCCACAAATACTTTTCGAAGTGGGCATATATGCCATCGTCGGCTGCTGTACCCACTCTCTTCCACGCGGCCCTGAGTGTTCTCCATGTTGCTGAGGCCCGGTCAGTTTCATCTCCTAGCGTGCCGTTCTTCGTCGCTCGAGGCAAGAGCTATCTCGACTGCTGCTCTCGTTTCCGGGCTCTCACACCACTCCGGCATAGGTGATACCAGAGTCTCTGCCGACACCACTGACTGCGCTGCTTCAAGGATGGCTACAGTACGATGAACTCCCTTGCGGCTTCCGGGGCCGTCATGTTCGACTGGTCTGTTAATTGGCCAACGTTTTGAAGCAACTGATTGGCCACCTGCAGCGCTTTGCGACTGACTCAACTGTCTTCGGATCGGCTTGACGTGCACGGCGCGATTGTTGGCGATCCGTAGCCACCACCATGTTGTGATCGGAATCCGGTTTGACTGTGTATGTTGGGGGTGTACGACCACGTTGCGTTCTCTACGTTGGTGTGCCTGCCTCGTTATAAGGATGTATTCTACGCTTGAGATCGCTCACCCTTGCGTGAAGTAGGTGGTATCCTCCTTTACGCGTTGTGAACAAGGAGTTCGTGATGACGAGTTTGTTGTCTATCGAGAAGTTCAGCAGTCGTTTGCCGTTGTCGTCCAGTTCACCACGTCCACCAGGGCCAAGAGCCCCATCTTCCAGGTTGTCTCCCTCTGCTCTAAGCCCCGAGAGGTAACATCCATCATCACATACACATGAGAGTGTCGAGCTTCTCCCAGAACTCTTTGCCTCCTCGCTGACCTCTCTGCCGGTGCGTGTGCGGCTACGAAGGTCACCGATCCGTTCTTCTTGCCTCTCCTTTCTCAAACCGCATGGCCATGAGGCACTCTCGATATACGTGCTCGGTAGTGTAAGTGGAGTTGCGGCACATCGACTCTTTCCACGGCTTATCCCACCCCATACTTCCCGCCTGACTTGGTTCCACAACAAGAAGCCCCAAACCCTGCTGCTGCAAACTCCGTGATTCGCTCAGCCCTCCTCGTCTCCTGCCTCTCCACCACCCCAATGAACGCCGAATTGCGCCGCCTCGTGAAGAACATACTATCGACCATACCCGTTGGCGTCCTATGTACACAGCCACAGTCCGGACAAGTTGGCGCCGCTGTCTCGCCCAGGCCTCACGTGCTACTCTCCGACATAGTCTACTCGGTGCCTGTTTGGCTCGGTCGGAACTGAGCTCTCATCACCACACGCGTGTAGCAAAAAAGAGGTAGGTTCATGTATGTCCACCTACATAAAGCGGTGGCATATCAAGCAGCGTGCGGCCACCTCAATCTTTCCACCCGGCACTCCATTTCGCGCCATCCCTGAGGAGAGCGCTGAAAAGGTCAATAGGCACCATCCTTTCCACTGTACAACAACAGTGCATGCGATCTTTATTTGCCGCTTGCTGCAGATCATAGCGGAGTGATTCGAACCCTTTTTTTCACTGCTCCTACGTGACGCCGTATTAGAAAACATTTCTCCCATTTATGGTACTCGCGCTCGGGGTAGATGCGCGCGGTGAGGGACGCATGCGGTCACACATCACACCACCAACAACGTACCTGGCAAGTGAACAGCAGTGAAGACCTTCACTTGTCTCTCGGACGGGGGGGGACGGCAATGTGAACAAGCTGTATACCCGAATGAAATTCGCGTCCCCCCAGCTTGAACGCTTGAGCTTGAACATGTCACATCGCTTGATTGAAGGTGATGATGTACTTCTAACTTGCATTGTTGTTGTAACAGCGGCTTGCTCGGTCACATGGCGCTCTCCTTCTTGCTTTTACTGGTGCTACCGATGGCGGCAAGCGGATGGCATCATGTTGGAGTCCACCCAGGAAGCTTTCGCTACAAACGTCCAAGACCAGGTCAGTCGACGAAACCCCCTCACGGGTGATGAGGTGGCACTCAACACAGCAGAGCTAGTTGTAAGGGAATGAAGTAGCCACAGACAGCAGGTGTTGTTGTGGACTTCGAACTATGTTTAAGCACCCTCCCCAGCAACGAGCTTGGCATGCGTGCCATGCGACACTATCGAAACTGCACAACACACATGGCAGAAACATGCATGGCAGTCGAGAAATGCGGAAGATTGCACAAGATACCACACCCCTGGATTTGTTCGTAAATCTCAATTTCTCCACGAAGAGGATGCCACAACAGTCAAACATGGATTTTACTTTTTCGTTAGCTCTCGACGAGGCGATTTCAACGCCGCAATATGCGGCACCGTCACAGGTTTTAGAATATCGTATGGTTTCTACTGCAAAGTAATCGAGATTTGAAAACCTGCCCAGCGGTGTGTTACCTAATGCAACCTACGGGTGTAGGCATTAAAAATCCCAGAGTGCATGCTCTATGGTGTTAACCAGGTACCGTATTGGGTGTTGTTCTGATCACGAAGATGACGAGGCTCATGAAGTGTAGATTAGGGCACGTAATGTGTATTTTTTAATTACATGGCATCGACCGCGCTAACCGGCTGAGTGTATGGGATTTGACCCCTTCCTTCGGAATCAATCACATTTATTTATGCTGTATCGAATTATCTTCTCTGACCACAGGTGCAGGTTGTTGTTGCTTTCCGTTGTTCTCTTTCTCTTGATGAACGATTTCCCAAGCCAACTCACACAGATCCCAAGCACACGCGATCACCGGATCGTACGAACTGAAGGGCACACGCCTCGGCATAAAACCCAAATCTTGCCTGACGTCACGTCATGGCATGTGACGACGCCAAATACCCATGGTCAAGCACGCTCACAAGTCTCCCTCCAATTACCGTAACAGAGGGATAAAAAACGGGAACAGAAGGGTTCTACCGACATAGGGGGGTGCAAGAATTGGACGACAGTAGAGTTCTTCTTCTGAAGTACGAGGAGAAGACTCCATACTATCGGGCAGGATGTGTGTGTTTTCATCTGTTCTGGCGCCAGTCGATGGACACCTTGCGGTGTGTACTGCTGTGAGTGGACGTCTCAGCCGGGGTCGCACAGGAGTTGCGGAGGAATTTTGGCATTGCCTCTGGCATTCAGTACTTTTACTAGCAAATTTGTGTTGGCTGGCAGCGCTCCTTTCGTACGTTTTTATGTGGGGGTGTGGGCACTCACAGTTGGGTCGGGTGGCCTGTGAGCCGCGCTATTGCTGTATCGCCGAACAAATGCTGCTATTTATTTAGCCTGTTTGTGGATTGCCTTTACCAGAAATCCCGTATGGTCTGAAGGGAAGACCCGGATGGTGTTCCACAGGCGTTCTTCTGTGAAGCCTCATGTTTTCTTTTTAGCTTTTCCTGTTATTGACGTTACATTTGCACCCTTCGGTATCCTGCAAGACGAAGGAAACCCAGGATTTCAATTATTTTCGTCCATTTTACTTCTGTGGCGCGTTCCCCATTTTTTCCCCCGAGAATGAACAAAATAACGCCGTCCATCCCTGGTCGACCGCGGACTGGAATTCGTGTGCCAAAGAAATAATCGTTCTCCACATTTGCTAGATAGGCACCTATTTTGCGTGAATGCGTCGGCACGATTCGACCTCACGCCAAGTTTGCGAAACCTGGCGACCACTAGGGTGATCGGCGGGCGAATCCTTGTTTAGTCGCGTGAATACATGCCCTTGTAAC
>FN649731.1:2828561-2865908 GCA_000310025.1 Ectocarpus siliculosus | reverse complement strand
GGGTTCAAATCCCCCATCCTCCACTTTTAGAGCCTGGTCCGGTGAGAACCCGGCGTGCTCCGTCCCGGCTTTGTAGGGATGCGAGGTCAATGGTCTCGACTACGGCATGCACGACTATGAGTACCCCCCCACCCCCCCCACCCCCCCACCCCTATTTTTTTCGATTTTGTTTTGGTCCGACTGGGCGTCGCTTTGTAATCACCGGTGTCCCTCCTCCCGGGCAAGACAGCGTGGGCTTCTTCGGTGAGACAGGGGGACAGCAGCGGCGATCGGGCGTGGATGTCCGCCAGCTCTGGGGATGACTCTTCTTCCGGATCGGGGTCCGGGCTGTCAGGCTCTGGCGGCAAGGAATGGGTAGACGACGGCCGAGATAGCCTTCCGTTCGTGGTAAGCATGGTCGGCAGCAGCGGCGCGGCCGTGGCGGGAAAGAAAATAGAGGGGGGGGGGCGTTGTTTCGGGCCACGCCGCCCTGTCGTCCTTTTGGTCGAGATACCGACACAGCACACTTCCCAGGGGCAAACGCGGGATGATTCTGTCCCAGAATCAACCTTAACCTTTTCCATGCCAACAGCGAGCGAGGCTCGAGGGTCTCAAAAGAATTCGGCCTCATTTGCTCAGTTTTGAGAACACACGAAGAATGCCCTTCGATTGTTCGATTCGTTCACGAAACGGCCGTCGATGCACCGCTTTTCCACCGATTCAACAATTTTCCCTCTCCGCGTGTGTGTGGCATCAGGTGTACGACGCTGCGCCGCCTCCCAGAAAAGTGGGCGTCGCGAACCTGCCTCCCTTAACGGGCACCGGCGACACCTTGTGGCACGGGTCCAAGCACTACAAGGTTCTGCGCGTCAGCAGCCACTACAAGTGAGCACCAACTGCCCCATTTTTGATCCCCGTTTGTCGTAGATGTTGTAGATGTCATAGGTGTCGTAGATGTCGCAGATGTCATAGATCTTCTTCTCGCCTCTGCCCAACAGGGAGAACTCGGGCTCCATCAGGATACACCATGGAAATGCACCGACACATGGAGAAAGCCGAACGTTACCATGCCGTGCCGGCCCCGTGATGACCCCCGCCAGTCAATGACGGTTTCGCGAGGACGGCGAGAGGATATGCAGCCTATATCTCGAAGGCTTCCCGCGAGTTTTCCGTCAAGCTTTTGAAAGCGAGCCTCTCCTTCCTCTCCTCTCACGGCCAAGAACAGACCACAGCAGGCCGTATTTGCTTGGCACAGATGGAATACATTGGGGTGCCATGTATACTCTTAAGCCGGACGACACGCCACAGCTGTGGCTGAGAGTTGTGTCAACACGCTTTCGCAGATTTCAGGTTGGGGGTTGGGTACACCTGCCTGGAAAATCACACCGGAGGGAGAGAGAATGGTCTACTGACCCTCTTGGTCTCTGACCCCCCGAGTCGA
The DNA here is from genome assembly GCA_000310025.1 of Ectocarpus siliculosus. Lineage (NCBI taxonomy): Eukaryota > Phaeophyceae > Ectocarpales > Ectocarpaceae > Ectocarpus > Ectocarpus siliculosus. The sequence continues at coordinate 2,864,488 of FN649731.1, read as the reverse complement.
CGATAGCTTCGACAACAACTCTATTTTCAAGTGTCACCAGTTATGCTGTGGTCCTTGTTTGTGGCGTAGACCGTGCTGTCCGGCTGACCAATGAAAATACCTCACAATTTTTCCATGTGCGGCGTCTTGCCTGCTCTCGACGATGTTCATCACCACCTTCACGACAGGTACGAGGGCGGTCGCTTCGTAGTGCGACGAAAGTCCATTCAGGCCAAGGAGTTGAAACGAGTGGCAAAGGAACGGGTCGTCTCACGGCTTGTGTACGGCGACAGCGGAAAGGCGCCACCTCCACCTTCTTGATGCCGGGTCGAACGGGTAGTTTGTTTGGTTCGCAAGGTGGCGCGGTTTGTGTGGCATAACGTGGACGTGTCCTTTTTCGTGCGTGGGTTTATAGTCGTGTGTTGTTCGAGGTTGCCTGTCGGATTAGGCAGTAATGCGGAGTCTGCGGCATGTGTATCGAGACTGTCGCTGAGAATGGATTAATCGAGGGTGCCAGCCCCCAGAACCATCGTGCGAGTGGTTCAAGTGTCTGACTTTAGTGTCACTCGCGGGTAAGTGGAAATGCATACGAACATGACGCCAGGCGGCGCGTGCGTTTGGGTGGCCGTAGCGAGTAGCCGGGGGAGACATGTACAGGGGCGGGACGGCAGCTGTGGTAGAGGTGGAAGGGTACGAGCGGGCGCATAGTGTTACGAAAGCGTGCCGAGCAGCCCGCTACAGCCAGGTCACGGTTGTAACTGGGTAACGATTGCGATTGTCATTGGGTATCATAACAGGTGAAAAAGAGATCGTCGGAACGATTGCACTGCTGTCTGAGTGCAAGATTCTACAAGAGGCTGGCTGCGTGCGTTTCTTACAAGAGATGTGTTCATCCTCACCCACACTACTCCCCATCCATAATGCTGACAGAGGCACCTCGGATTGCATACCGGTGTACGCGTGAGCATGTTTGTGGGCCTCGATTGGAAGGCAAGGCGCTTTCATGTGCCGTACGGCAAAGAAACCTAACCGTTTGTGGCAAACACGAAAACCACGCATGGCGTGAATTGACCACAATTGTCATTGTAGAAATGGGAGCGCGACGACTCTGCGGCTGTCTTCGCGTCGAATCGCGGTGTATAATAAAAGCAATGTGGACAAGTATGAGACTGTTGTCTCCAGGTTCGCGTGTGAGCAAGTTCCCGTTGGGATGTGTGGTGTGGATACACACCGGTTCAGCCTCTGGTGAAGAGGCTGACGAGTACGGATAGTTGTGTTGTGAGCCAGGGGGGGAGCGACCTTGTGTTGAAGCAAGGTTCAGCATCCATCCGACACTGACTCTATCTGTGGCAACACCCCGAAGGTAGATCTCCGACAGGTCATCTGACGTCACAATCTACTACAGTCTGAGGTGGCATTCACAGCACCCCCCTATCTTCAATCACGGGGCCTGAATCCGGATTGAAAGATACAAGAATGACATAAATAACCCAGAGTGTATGAAATTGTGAAGTACTGATGAAAAACACGAGTTAAATGACTTGGGCCATAACGTACGGCGACTGCCATCATTCAACGAATGCTCTGTGTTTTGTAGTCATAAAAACTGGAACGTGTCACCAAAATATCTCATCCGAGCATCGATCGTACATAATGCAGTCACAACCACAGTTTGCACGAGAGCAATTCAGGAAGTTTGGCAACTATTCCCGTACGACGAACGAATAACTACACAGATGACGAAAGGTGTACGGAACATGTCACTTCAGTCCGCCTCGGCGCTGTAGGTAACATGTGATCTACCGTACGAACGAACGACGGGTGTACAGAAAAAACATCACTTCGGTGCGCGTCTTGCCCCGATAGTGTATAAAAACTGTACGAGTAGTACCTTGAGACAACGCCGTGAACTATTTTGTAGTTGCACGTAACGAACATCCAGCAACGAAAAATAATTTGGCATTGCACCTGTGAAAAACGATTGCTTGCAAGGCTTAAAGTTCACAAGTGTCGAATGGCAAATGACGTGGGTCGACCCGCTGGGAAAACGTTGCTCAAACGATATGCAGCTGCAACAACGAACGAACATATGTGCACAGCTCACGGAGAGCTAACAATACGACCTTCTCATGCGATTACGCAAACAAGAGGCGCTGCATAGACGAACGACGACGAATGGTGATTACGAGTACAGCAAACGATATGCTGTAGCATGGATTTGACGCAGTAGTGGGACGAAGGTCTGGTCCTCTTGTGCTTCCTCTTGCACGGCCAAGACACCCATCTACTCTTTCGCAGTGTACGACACGCGAGAAACGATGTGCGGATAACGAAAGGTGTACGGAACATGTCACGCAGTCAGCTTCAGCGCTGTAGGCAACATGTGATCTCCCGCACGGACGAACGGCACGAAATAACAATCCACCGCACGAAACGACTAGACAAATCGGGCATGAACAAAACCGTGTGAACAATGCAAAAGTGCATGGATCCAGAAGTCGATTATCAATTGCAATTCCCCCAAACTGCAAGTGAGACGATATCACCCCCCAATTTAATGACGGAGTGGACGAGAAAAAACGACGAACTTCCGATCCTGCCTATTCGCTCACATGAAGTATCAACTGACCCCATACGACGCACTCGTATCTCAAGGACAGCGACACAATGGTAATGGACGCTTCACACCACGCACGATTGTCTAAAAAACGGACGCACGTTCCAATCATAAACAATTGAAAACGCTGACGGAGCTCGTACGAGGTACTATTTCGTACGGCATTTAAACGGAGAAATATATAAAAAATAAATAAATCACACAACGGACGGGCAACGCCATGCCTTAAAAATGACGTGCGCTAGCATGCATGTCCAACGAAACGAAGACACGCAACCATGCTTGGTTCGCGGAGGGCGAATCTCGACGCGAACTAGGCTCCACCTGCCGACTTCCACGAGGTGTTGCATCCAACGTGGGCGTATCCACCAACAACGACAATGTCCGGCCGGACTGCGAAGGAACGTTGGGGACGGTGAGCACTACGAAACGATCGTGCTGGACAACGAACAATAACATATATGTACATATAAAATAAATAAAATAAAATGAACGAAAACGTAGCCCTTGGAAAATAAACGAAACACGAAACGAATAAGGCAGAACACAGCACGAGACACGATACGAAGCAGCCAGGACGCTACTTCCTGGGAGAATGATCAAAGGCGTGCGGATTATCACGAAGAACGCACGCTCGATATGAACGGATCATCTCATGACACTGGGGTACTTCTTTGAAGTGCTTTCAACACCCAAGACTCGCAGGACGGTCTTTGAGGAGGAAATAATATTGGAAGTTGTGGAGAGACGGTTTTCCTGCTCCACGTTTAAATTTGTCTATCCCCTCGACGACGTACGATCCAATTTTTACGGTAAACACGGTACCATCCAAATCGGGAATTGGAAGTGTTTGTCCCAAAAACATCTCATCCAATTCAGTAAAATCGGGGACAGAATCACGTTGAAAAGCATAGTACTTTTTCATACGACCCAAGTGTACTGACGTTTCCGCGAGTTCTCCGTCTTTGCAAACACGATATATGACGGGTGACACTTTTGAACGAACGGTGAATGGGCCATGCCAAGGGCTGATCAGCTTGGGATTAGGGCCATCAATAACGGTATGGGGACGATGTACGAGAACTTGTTCCCCAGGAGTGAACTGCGGTACGGATAATTTTTCGTTCGAGTCTGCTTGCTTGTCAGTTCGCTCTTTCAAATTACGACGAGCGATCGCATACGCGAGTTGCAAGTTATCCACGGTACGACGTGAATATTCCATCCGCGAAGCAGAGCTATCCTGAGACGGTACACCAAGAATGACATCCACGGGAAGCAAAGCCTGGCGACCGAACATCAGATAATGAGGAGTTTCCTCAAGAGTTTGGTTGTACGCGGTGTTATGGGCGAGTTGCACAAACGGTAAAAGCTCAGCCCAATTATCAAACCGAACGTTTGCATACATTGCGAGCATGCCATGCATTGTGCTGTGCACGCGCTCTAATACAGAGTTACCTTGCGGCTGATACGCGGACGTCCGAGTTTTTTTGAAACCAAACACGGCCTGCAACTCTTTAACCAACTCATTCTCGAACTCAGTGCCCTGATCACTGTGTAACGTTTCAGGGGGAGGGAAAACGGAAAAGACACGCTCTACAAGAGCCTGTGCAATTGTTGTTGCTTTTTTATCACGAATAGCAATCAACACGAGAAAACGGGTCAGGTGATCGATGACCGACAAGACGTACTTGCAACCCTGTGATACGGAATTATATTCAACGAGGTCGATCGCGACACACTGAAACGGACGGGTAACGGGACGGTGACCTACAGGTAATAACGGTCGTCTGTTGGACGTTTTTCGGTGTTGGCACGACGAACAATGCTGGATGTGTTTGGACGCATCTCGAGACATGGTCGGCCACCAAAAACCATCTCTGAGTCTATCGTACGTGGCTTTGAACGCTAGATGACCCCCTGACGCAGGAGCATCATGACAAGAATCCAAAACTAACGCACGCAAAACGGTGGGAACGACAAGTTGATCACGGAACGAACTGCGTTTACGAAGATACCCGGGTAAATACGACCTGAAGAGCACGTTTTCATTCAAGAAGTAATTACTCATGGTGCCTTTATTTTCGCTAGACGGCAACGGTGCTGTTTTGGGTTTCTTGACGTAGTCGATATACGGACCGAACTCTTTGCACTGACTGCTCTCTTCGCAATTTAGCGGGATCCAGCACAGGAAATAACGATACAGCACTAGCGAACAGTTCATTGTCATTCTGGACAATATCAACATCGTTCAACGAATCGGCAGAAATTTCGTAGTCACGAGGGCCAGGTGGATGGTACGGACGATCACTCTGCACATTCCTACAAATCGACGCCAGGGCCGGTTTGTGCGATACGGACTCGGACTCAATTTCGCCAAATAAACGAGATAACGCATCGGGTACGACGTTTAATTTTCCCGCTACGTGTTTGACGGTAAAATCATAATTTTGAAGAGCGATAGCCCAACGAGTGAGCATGTTGCTGGTGTCTTGCATATAAAAAAGATGAGTCAACGCTTGATGATCAGTAATCACCGTAAAGTGTTTCCCAAATAAATACGGTCGCCAATGCGAAATTGCAAGAACCACACCGCAACACTCTTTCATAGACGCAGAGTAATGACGCTGTCCATGTTTGAATCGATGACTATAATTCGCAATTATGTCAAGAGACTCCGGATCAGCCTTGGACGGCTGGGCAAGAAATGCGCCACACCCATGTTCGGATGCATCCACATGAACTACGAATTCCCGATCGAAATCCGGGAAATGTAAAACGGGCGCTGAAGTTAATAACCGCTTGAGATGAGCGAACGATGCGTCGTGCGATTTTTTCCAAGCTTTTACGAAACGCGATTTTGTGGCATACTCTTTGCGAGTTAACTCCACCAACGGATTGGTTATTTCTGCGTAATCCGGTATAAACCGGCGCACAAAATTAACCACCCCGAGTACTGAGCGAAGATCTTTAAGGCAACGAGGTGTAGGAAGGTTTTGGACGGCTTGAATACGATCCTTCCCGACAGAAATACCTTCAGCCGAAATAACATGTCCCAAATACTCGATGGATTTTGGGCCAAACGAAATCTTCGAAGGTTTCAATGTCAGACCTGCTGCTTCAAGAGCTACGAACATGCTCTCTAAAGACTTCATATGATTCTCGAAGGTTGCGGAAAGAACACAGAAATCATCCATGTAAATCAACAATTCGGGAATATGGCCTAACGTTTTATGGGCCATCTCAGTAAAAATCCACGGGGCATTACAAACACCAAACGGCATCCGCTTGTAACAGTACTTGCCAGAGTTGGTGACAAAGGCTGTCCTTTCGACGTGGTCAGGATGAACAGGAATCTGCCAGTACGCTGACTGGACGTCTGCAACGCTGATGAACTTGGCGCTGCCGACAGAGTCAAGGTTGGACTCCATGTTCGCTAGAGGCCAGGTCTTGCGAATGATGTGCTTGTTGACGGTGCTTCGGAAATCGACGCAAAAACGAGGTTTACCATCTTTACGCGCGACGAGAGTAACGGGGGAACCCCACTGACTAGGCAGCTCTTCGATGATATCATCGTCAAGCATGTCCTTGACGCACGTTTGGATAACGGCTTCAGTGCGAGGGTTAGCGCGATAGGGACGACGGTTAACCGGCTTCGTGTTAGGCGGCATAGGAAACGTGGCTTGAGCAGTCTTGCATTTACCAAGCTCTTTACGATTCAGCGAAAAAACGGGACGATATTTGGCACACAGGTCCAAAACACGAGTTTGCTGTTCCTTAGAGAACGTGGAATTTGTGAACGCTTTCGACAGCGGTTCTACCAGCTCTGCTTTAGCAGCAGCAATTTCGCTCGCGGTTTTCGGAGACGAAGCAACAGCATGGACGTGAAGCTGTTCCTGTGCTACCATAGTAACCGGCGATAAAGTTCCAATCTCCAATCCAACATGTACGGCGAGATACGCAGATGATGGATTCGCAATTTGGACCACTACGGAACCATCAACAGCACTCCATGTTGAGACGGTACGAGCCACGATTAAACGTTCAAATTCGGGCGGAACAGTATCTAACGAAAGTTCATCGGCCGACAAAATACGCGGCTCGACTACTACGGCGGTTTCAACGGACGGTATGCATTCAGTGAATGCTTTTACGATCATCGCATGACGAGGGCGAATATTATAACGGTGACGTAATTTGACTGAGTGTTCTTCCGCATTTCTGTGAACGGCTGCAACACGGGGGGACGGCGACAGATCAACACCGTGTTGAGATTTTTTACGATGAATAGCGGGGACAACGGTGTCACTACACTCAAAAGTCAAACGTTCATTTTTCCAGTCAAGTACTGCCCGAAACCGGGTCATTGCCTCGTTGTCGAGGAGTATTTGATCAGGACCGAGCGATGGTACGACCAACGCATCGATTCGGCGGGACACGTCTCCAAACCGAACCACGAACGAAATAAATCCTAAAACTGAATTTGCGGGAAGGAGGGAATCAAGCAACACGGAACACATGGCATCCCACGTGGTCGGAGAGGTAAACGACCCTTTTTCCTCCGGCTCCGTGAACGTACTTGCCTTAGAACAGTCAATCTGCCCAGACAATATCTGCTGAATCAGAGTCAACACCTCTCCTGTTCCCACAAGGGCAACGTGTTTCAGTGCAACTCCATCGGCAAACGACGAATCCGGGTTGATGGCTGCGGCTTTCAACCCAACCACCGTACGAAAATGGTTCAAAATTTCGATGACATTTTCGGTGCGGTCTCCTGTGAGTTTAGGAACGCTGCGGAGATCAGCCGCGGATATGGAAACGGTAGCTGCTTGTAGAAACGTACGAACGGGGGGTTCGGTTGCTACAGCAGTAGGCGCCACCTGCGACGTTGAAGTAACAGGCGGTGCTACGACGGACGATTGCGCATTCGTAGGTGCAACCTGTGTTGTTGAAGTAACAGGTGACGCTACGACGGAAGATTGCGCACTAGCAGGTGCAACCTGTGATGTTGAACTATCGGTGGTTGCACTACCAGACGTACACGACACCGAAGTAGACGTGTTTACGGGCACAGTGAGCGATGGACTCGACGAGGGATTTGATCCACTCGTGGCCTGTGCGGACGGAACGAACGATGGTGCTCCGGGGGACAACGGTGTCTGCCCGGGCAACGGCGGAGCCAAAACCGGAACGCTTGAACTTACCACTGAATGTGCAGTTGCACCCGCTCCACGAGACGAGGCTCCACGAGACGACGACGACGACGCGGAGGCGACCGACGATGAGCTTCCCACCGACTCCGTCAGGAGACGCTGTTGCCACGCGATGGTCGCTGGCGAAAGCTCCGGCGGCGTCCGCCGCTACTTCAACGCGCGGAGGTAGTTTTTTACCTCCGCCTTGCAAGTTGCCTCAAGCAACTGCAAGGACGATAGCTGGTCCAACCCATCATCATCTCCCGATGATTGGTCGGACCGGTGCCCCTCGCCGTCCGACGACGGGGACGACGACGACGGAGACGGCGACGGCGGGCCGGCGGGCGACGCCGGCTCGTAATCGACCAGCTGCTCTCCGTCTTCCCACTCTCCAGGATGGAGGACCTCTTCGGACACTTTTTTTTTCTTTTTGGCCATGGCGGCAAAGTAGTGCCACCACCGCACTAGGAACTCGACCAGCACACGTAACGCCGCTGACGCCACTATGAGACTGTTGTCTCCAGGTTCGCGTGTGAGCAAGTTCCCGTTGGGATGTGTGGTGTGGATACACACCGGTTCAGCCTCTGGTGAAGAGGCTGACGAGTACGGATAGTTGTGTTGTGAGCCAGGGGGGGAGCGACCTTGTGTTGAAGCAAGGTTCAGCATCCATCCGACACTGACTCTATCTGTGGCAACACCCCGAAGGTAGATTTCCGACAGGTCATCTGACGTCACAATCTACTACAGTCTGAGGTGGCATTCACACAAGACAAAAAACAAAACCAACAGGAGATTAGGACCACAATTAAACAAGCAAACGGACGACATTGGAACATTGGAATGCCTAAAGAGACACAAAAACATGTGGACACAAAGCACAACACCACCACCAAATGACGGCAATCACCGGCACGCGGAGACATTTTGGAACAGATAGGCACAAACACTCCCTGGGTTGCCGAACCAAAATCACGTTCTACAAGAACCCCCCCCCCGACGTACCAGCGAAGGACGAGAGCAGCAAAGATTATTCCTCCTGCGTCACGCATATCCACTAGATTAAAAACGCTCAATAGTCCACGAGACAAGCACCGGCAAGAAAGAAAACGGGACAGCACGCTCGCAACTCACCCTCCTTGGCTCCTTGCTACAAGCGCGGACCCCAGAGGAGATTAGCGACAAAGAGCGAAGGCGGAGTGCCTTCGATAAAGAAAAAAAAATGGGGTTGCATGTAAATGGCGCCCGCGTACGCTATGCTACAGGTCTAAAGGCACCGGCGCAGCAGGCCGGCAGCAGCACCAACGCCGCGCTTCAGATGTACGGCTTGATGTTGGCGTTCAGAGCAGTGAGCGTGTACTCCCTTTTTCGTCCGTTGACGGAGTAAACCTTGTCCTTGTATGACTTCCACGTTTGGCCGTCTTTCGCCTGGGGGAAAACAAAACACGCCATTTTGTGGGTGAAGACAAAGAGCGGGACACCAAGTGGTGGAGAAGAAGACGTCGGGGAGCGTTCGGGAGGGGGAAAGGGGGTGAGAGTGAAAACCCTGATACGACCTCCAGGAGGAAAGGCGAGCAAAAGGGGAAAAAACATGAGGGGCGGTCCGTGAGGCCTTGATTTGTAGGATCAGTGACGCTGGCCAAAATTTATCATGGAGGTAAAAACAGCAGGTTTTGTACAAAACTACACTGCACAGCTCCGCTTTCTTCAGAGGAAAGGACGGCATGACACTGCTGTTGCGAGGGGACCCTCGTCCTCACGGTATGTACGAGTGGTTCCACCAGCACGAGTGCTTGTATCTGGAAGAAACACATGAGCGCTGTCACGCAACTGAAATTCAAGCGAGTGTTGAACCCCTGCTGACTGCCTCGGACGCACAGACCAACGGCAGAAGAGAGCACCGATCGTCCAACGCAAATGGAAGGGGGTGAGATGCAAACGCGGGTCATCTTAACAGCAGTCGTTCTAATAGGTCCCCTATCAACATGTGCAGTAATACCTTTGGCAAAGAGCTCGGCACCTTCCGATTTATTTTTAGGAACTGCAGCCCCCCGGCCAATGGCAATATATTGTGCGAGATATTTTTTGCGGAGGGACTGCGTACTGCTGTGGGAGGGTCACCATCTGTGGGAACGCGGCGTCAAGAGCCAGCTGGACAGAAAGGACTTGTTTGTGCTTGTTGCTTGTTGCGCTGCGGCGCTGCTGCGGTAGTTGTTGCTTTTATTCTTCCCTGTAGTACTGTCATGGCCTTCAGAACACAACACGCCTACGCGTTCAAAGTGTTGGTACCTTCCAGACGGTAAATGTGTCCATACTTGCGTCTCCGCTTCGGTTGTTGTCAGAGGAAAGTGTAGTAGGCCACAAACCCAGCCCTCCCTGCAAGAAAATGGGCGTGCTGTCTGTGTGTGTTGACACAAAGGCACTGAGTGCGGCACACTGGCAAACGCTCTCCCACCATTCTTGTCAGCTGTGCGGTTTACTCTCTGGGTGTCGCCCTCAGCCTCCAGCCCGTGCTCACGATGGTACCGGGCGCTCCAATCAGGTGTTGGTCGCACGGGGCAGAAGGTGCTACGCCAAACCTACACCAGCTTCCGTCCTTGCCCCTAGTACTGATAGGGGACAAAAAAATGGGGGGAAGCCACACGGTATGCTTCCTGTGTACACTCTATTGAAGTTCTTTCTCCCCAAGAACAATCCTTGGCGTTTGCCTAAAGGCAGCACCGTGAGACCGCCGACTCGTTGCGAGATGAATGAGCTTCGCCCCGAAAACGCCTATCGTACGCACTGCTGTTCTGATTTAGGGCTCGCAAAACACGTGCCCAACTTCGGCCCCGGCCATTGCGCACTCTTTCGACACCATTTTTCTGCGATGCTAACGCTGCTAAATGTTGGAGGACACGAAAAGCCCACCTCGCCCAGCCGGGGTGTGGTGTATGTATCACCAGCACCGATGCCATCAAAAGGAGAGGCTTCTTACACGACGAGGAATGGTGGTTGTGGGTGTGAGAATGGCAACGGCGGAATTGAGAGCAGCGCGGGTAGAAAGCCGCGCACACTGTACCAACTCAATTACACGATAAATAACTCAACACCAAAGAGACCCCATTGGGATATCTCCTTAAAACTAGGGTTACGGTCAAGGCTATTCGAACTTGGCCACATGACTCCTCTCGCAAACCCCTCGTACCAATCTCACGCCTGCCCGTGTCGCCCACTACGCACCATGCCGCGGTCATGACCGTCCTCAACGCGGGCAGGCGAGGAATCGCACCGCCCAGTCAGACGCGTCACCCACACGAACGCCCTACAACCTTGGCCACACTCGAACAATACACACACCTGGAAAAAAGCGTAGACTCGAAGGTTCTTGCAGCCCTCGGGGAAATACACGGTTGTGGGAGGCGTGCCTCGTCTTGGCTCCATTCTGATTGGGCGGTCGACAAACACGAGAGAAGAAAAAACACATAATCAGAGAAGGGCAGTAGCGTGACTGCTGTACACACCAACGCAAAAGACACAAACGGCATTATGCACAGGTGCGAGGAGCCGCGTCGCCTAGACGCCTCTGCTTGGTTCGGCGTTGGTTCGACCGGTCGATTCCTCTCCACCGCGCTCTCTCTATGCCGCATTCCGACAAAGCGGCGCAGCCGCGTTCTCGCCCAGTTCGGGGCCACTAGGCCGTGCGTTGGCCGTGGGTGAGGTTTGGGGTCAGGGTTAGGGTTGGGTTGGGTCAGCCACGTGTGTGACACACAATCCTATGTGTAGAACGTAGGTTCAACATCCGGTTACACCCAAAGATATCCTTTCAACGGGTCACCCAGCCTCCTCCCTTGCCAGCATATCGGGCAAAGGGTGACTTGGCTTCCACGTGGGGACACTTTTCATACTGAAACCAAGTCAGCATTTTTTTCCAGTGCCAGGCTATGATGTACTCAGTTTTACCACCAAGGGGACAAGCGGCTTGGGAGATTTTGTGTACACCAAGTCAGGCCGAGGAGGCATCATACAGCATTTTCACGCTGCGTACCACCGCACTCAAGCATGATAGAGCAAGTGTTCTCATGTGCGTTTCACACAGCGGAGCCTACGGCGACTGCGGTGCAGTAAGCAGACATTTGAGTGCCGTATCCCCAAAGTGTCCCCATATGGGCGTCTAGTAGTTCTAAAAGGGTCAACTCCATGTTCTACATGTTGCCTCCCAGCGCCCTCCTGCTCCCGCCATAGACAACTCGTGCGTACAATTAGCTCACCTGTGGTCCTTCATCAAGAAGTACGACACCATCTCCGTCTTTTCGGTGCACACCGTCTTTTCCGTCTTGGCCCTCTTCGCTGCCCGCACTTCCGCCCCTGGCCATCCGCCTCCTCCTCCGCCCATCATCGCCGAGACGATACCACCACCGCCGCCGCCGCCGTCGCCATCCTCGCCGCCGCCGCCATCGTCGCCGATACTTGCCTTCCCGTTGAGCTTGGTGTCCATCGTGCTCACGACCGTCTCCTGGACGGCCCTCGTCTTCATCTTGCACTCCTGCTCTACCCAGTACGACACCTTGTAGTCGCTGTTGTTGGCTACATTTATGCAGCTGTCCCTCCAAAACCAAAGCCCCTGCTGTTGGGATGGCTCCCCCATGATGATGCTGTATGTCGTAGGCTCGGCGGCGCTCGCGGACGATGGATTGGGGTCGCCACACTCAGCAGCAGCCACTCCGACAGGAGAGCGTATATCTATGCAGACTTCACCCCCTTCGCAACCTCCCTTCCACACCTAAATGCACGCGCTCTCTTGACCTTGCTGCCTGCCTTGCTTCCGTCGTTTGTCGATGTGCTCTCGGCGAAAGAACGGGCCAAAGAACGCGCCCGCTGTGCTTTTCTGGGACACATGTTGTGGAGGCGTGAACGCAGCGGGGGTATTAATGACAGGCCCGCAGACATGAGGCAATCCCGCCGCACACCCCTTCCGCTCTCTCTCGCTCGATGGCACTGCGACTTGCTCCCTCTCCCTAGAGACATGCTTCGGACCGGTGCTGCTGCTGCGCTCGTTGCGTGCGGTCTGTCTGCCTCTCTGTTGAGCCCTGCCTGCGGCTTCTTCCTAGCACCTTCGTCGTCGTTTCGAGGCATCAGCCGGGACGCTCCAACCCCGCCATCGTCGCTTCAGGCGCAACAGGTAAATACAAAATCAACATGAACACACGCACGAGGAGGGCTGTGAATCTTCGCACGTTGACCACTCTGTCGTTATAGTTGTAGGAGGAGGAAATCTACTCCTGCAGATGATCTCGTTTGTCGATCTTCGCGACGAAAGAAAGAAGGCCACCTCGGTCAGTTGCAGGGCTCCTACACTGTAAGACCAACTACTGCTGTACAATGTTCCCACAAAACATCTGGGTTGCTGATGCTTACGGTACACCTTTTTTTCGCGCACTTGCCCGACCTCCGTCTTTCGTAACACTGACTCTATGACACTGCTGCTGCTGTACCCCTGTTTTTTGTGTTGGCGGATTGATTCTCGCCGGTGTACCGCGGGCTCTTGTGGTCGGCCTCTCTCTTTCTCGTCGGCCTCCCCCTCTTGTCTTCCTCCTGCTGTCCCAGCGGTGGACCATGGGCATGGAACAGATCAAGGTACATGTAGGCCACGCATAAGTCGTTCGCTTCGAAAGCGTTGGGTTGTTTTCTCTCTTGTGATTCCTACTATTACATTCCTGTAACGTGTTTTTTCTTCTCTCTTGTGCTTCCTACATTTGATGCATTCCCGTATCATGATCCAAAGGGGAAACTTGAGCCGTGAGCTTCAAGTGTCGGGGCCTTCTTTCTTCGTGAGACCGACTCATCCCTCTATCATAGACTGGAGAAGCTGCCATAAGTGTTCATAGCCGTACCATACCCCCTTGTCTCCATCTCACGATAGGTTACCAAGGACCCCAGCGAGGAGGAGATTAAGGCTCTCGGCGCCCGGAGCTGGCCGACGTGGGGTTGCGGCGTTTCAAAGTTCCCCTGGACGTACGAGGCGAGTGGTCGACATCCCTACAGAGTATATGTTCACATGCCACTCCGCATCCTACTTGTTATCACGGTAGTCGTTGTTGTTGTTGCTACTGTAGTAGTTGCTGTTGTTGTTGATGTTGTTACTCCTATTCTAGTCCTTGTCCTTGTTTGTGTTGTTGCTGTTTTTGATGATGATGATGATGATGATGATGATGATGGTGATGGTGATTCCGTTGATGTTGTTGTTGATGTCTTTTCGCAGTCGCGGATTTCAATTGGCCCATTTACGTACCTTTACATTCCCACACACACGTGCACGCACACACACACACAGCCCCTCCCCGCGCCGCCACCGCCACCTCAGGGCACGGAAACCTGCCTCATCTTGGAGGGGGACGTGACCGTGACGCCCGATGACGACAGAGACGCCGTTGAGGTCGGGGTGGGAGACCTTTGCGTGTTTCCCGACGGGATGAGCTGCACTTGGGACGTCAGGGCTCCCGTCAAGAAGCACTACAAGTTCGAGTAGAAGCCAAGAGCGGCGGCGGAGGGACGCAGGGGCTGTGATGGCAAACGAAGGCGTGGTGGTGGTTCGCACGTAGTGAGAAAAGGCACCGTAGCTTCGAGTAGACGCCGAACTCCGACATGTAGATGGGCTCACCACCCAAAGAAGCGGCGATGATTTGATGCCCGTATTTTTTTTTTGTCGTTTCTCCCCAGGTTGGACATGTATGTATTCCGAAGCGTACTCGTACTTTATTCGGGGTAAAGTTCCGCGCAGCTGTACTAGGTTTTGGGAGGAACGAGTACTCCAAGCAGTACGCGCGAGGAGGATTGATCTCTTGGTGCCTGTTGGCGTGCTTTGTGTTATTGCATCATTGGAACTCTTTTTTTAGAATGGCGGCTATGTCGGGCTTTCTTTGCAGCGCGGGGGCATGTCCGCATAAAAAATGTAACAGGCACAACACCGCCAAGCGTTAGTTGAAACAACGCAAACATCCTGTTCTTCCTGTGGGATTGATGGGTGGGCGCACACATTCGTCCAAGCAGCTCGAAGCCCTAAATCAAGCAAGGCTTTAGTTTCCATAGACCCAGTGGGGGAGGGAAGACAGGAAAGGAAGGGTCGCCCTCATTTGGTGATGGGGGGTATCTCGGGACCGTGGCAGCATTTCTGCCGCCTGCCAGACGAGGGCCTTTTCTTGGTAATTGACCTTGCCGCGTACAGCCGGGCGTGTCTGTGGTAGTTGCTTTTGGACGCATTCAGCGGCCAAGCAAACGATGTCGGCCTCCCGCACCCCCTCAGACGGACAGGCAGCACCAACAACAACAACGCAAAGCAACAGCGGTGCGAGCACATGCAAAATCGTTATATGTTGCCCAACGTGTTGGGCGTTTCGAGTCACGCACGTTTTTGTTTTTGCTCCCTGGGCATGTGAACGGATACGAGAACTTGAACAAACACCAACACCAATGCGAAGAAGATATTCCTTCGTATGTACGCACTCGAGCCATGCTGCATGGGTGTACGGCCACCATTGAGAAACACGCGCGAGGTTGGCGACAGAGTTAGAACTCCACAAACGAGCTTGTTGCCCCCCCCACGCGACACTGTTGGGGTACAATAAAACGCGGTGGGATATCTTTCGCGGTCGAGGCTACCCTGGGATGAAGCGATACAGTCGTCAAAGCGTCAGTTGGACAAGTGGACACCGGCGGAGAAAAATAATTGTCCTTGCCGAGTGTATATCCTCCAACGAAATTTGCGCTCCAAGGCAACATTATTCGTATCTCTAGCTTCTGGTCGTTATGAAATGGCAGTTGATGACACCGCCGTACGTTTTTTCGGCAGAGAGGAAACACGGCGACATTCAACAGGTGGGAGCAGTTGTGCCACTTGTAGCGGGCACATTTCGCTAGTTGCCCTTCTCAAGCTTGCATTTTGGCGTTCGTTTGCCTATGGGTGTCCGATAACACTGATACTTGATATCAGACGGACGTAGGCCGGATGCAGGCAGACACTAGTACGAGGGCTGCACGGCTTCGCCTACGGGTGCTTGACGCCCGATTCGGCGAAGAGTCGAGTGAGGTACACACAAGCTTGGGCGTCACCAACGATGGATGCGGAGAGAATATAAAAATATCACCAACTCCAATCCCGGGGTCGTGGAATTCGGGCGTTCCCCTGTTCCCCATTGTCGAAGTTATAATTGTCAGAATGTTCATATTTGCATCATTTGAATTGGCCGGCGTAAAACCCGTATCAGCAAGCCTGGTTTACCCCCTGTTCAATCAGCTTGATAGGCAACGCACACCATTGCATACCGCCATGGACAGCGTTCAAGCCCAAAATTTACAAATCCTGACTGACCGATGTCTAAACAAGCATCACGCAAGGCGCAACATTTGACTTCACCCTGACACGGCCCGAACCTACAACAATCCAACTGCGAGTCCCCATCGTCGAACAGTATTCGAGGAAACTCGGATGACGCTTATGACAACATATAATCAACGGCAACTCGGTCGTCGAGGAACCAGCCACCTTACACCTACGTTTCAAGCGAATGCCAAGAAGAGGGGCATGGTCTGGAGACATTGCGCAACACCTACCCAATGAAGAGTTGGAGAGCAAGATGTGCACCGGCCTCACGGCACGATCTATTCAAAAAATACCCCTATCTTCTGCACAGTCTGCGCCGTCCGTGCATGCCACGCGACACGAATATGACAGCCAAAACCATTGAAAAATAACCTAGATACTCTCTCCCGTGAACAAATGCACAAAAAGGCAGGGAACAGCACGAGATACAACGTTACATGCCACAACAGAACAAGGGCAAATGACAACACATACACGCGTGCTACAGTATCTCCACCCACGAGCACTTCGTCAGGTGGAAAAGACACATCACGACACATAACATCGTACCCAACACCACGGGTCCCACCACTCAAGACTCACCAAACACAACTGTATGTACAACAACACACACACGTACACAAACGGCAAGGGAGCTAGAACGTGCACCCTGCCGGCAAATTCCACCAAATCATTACTTCATTTCCTCTACTCCTCGCCCCCCTCCTGGTTGTCGGGGTTCTCGCGGTTCAACCGCCCCAACAATGGGAGCTTGTTCGGGAACGATCCCGTCGCCGAAGTGCCAACGGAGTACGCCACAGCCGCCAACAAAGCCACGAACACCACGTCCGAACCCACGTTCGCCAAAGGCGCCAGCTTGGACGCGTCGGACCCCAACACCGCCCCCGTGATCGCACCCACCACGCCCGGCAAGATCAGAGCGATGTCCAGGTTGATGGCCTGCTGCATGTTGAACCTCACGAGCTTGTTGATCTGCGGGTTGCTGGACCCGATGGACAGACTGAAGAACCCGATCAGCGTCGCGAACGGAACGGACCGCAGCGCCAGCAGCACGGCGGCCAGCGGCTGCGCCCACGCCGTCTGCTCCGGGAACGCGCCGAACAGGTGGGCGGCGAACACCACGCCGTCCGCCAGAGGAAGCATGTACGGCAGCGCGGACAGCGCCTTGTCGGCGGTAGTGGCCGGGCCGTCGTTGACGTCACCGGGAGACACAACCACCGCCCCCGCGTCCGGCCTAATCCTGTCGTCCATCTGGCGCTGGCGCTCTTCCATACGCGCCACGCGCTCCTCCTCCCGCTGCTGGCTGAAGAGGTTCTCGAGCCTCGTCCTGAGCTCCTCCGTGGGGGCGAACTCCGACTGCTGCAGCAGCCCGTCCCCGTTCTGGTCGTAGGTCTGGATGAGCTTGAGGGCGAGATCGTCGGGGAACAGGGTTCCTCCAGGGAGTCCGGCGATGCGGTCGTCCACCTGAGATGTTGTGAGAACAAGGGGGGGGTCAAGGGGAGGATTGGGGAGGGGGCGCGAGTATGGTGAGAGTTGTTCGTTGACTTCGGGAGAGGCAGTGGCTAATGGTTGTGTGGGAACTAGGTGGGGCGATGTGTCGCATATGGATGGCGAGCACTCCATGCTTACCTTCAACGCAAAGAGGGAGCAACGTATATCAACGACCAACACCCAGGGTGGCTTCGACTAGCCCTACAGCAGCGATAGTGCAGAGCCGTGTGGCTAACCGCAACGAAAGTTCCAAAAATGAGAGCAGAGTGCACGACCTTGAGGTGCATCGACTACACAACGGTGGGGTACCATGCAAAGTTTGACCTCGAAAATGTTCAAGTTTCGGGTAGTGTCGAAAGTCGCGATAGGACAAGACGAAAACATTGAGGCATATCAGAGCAATAGTAGTAATGTTGGTGGGGCGTGCATTACACAGTCTTCAGGGCGCACGGTGGATCGCAGCACCTCCTCTGAAAAATGTAGGAAACGTCTACATTTCTAAGTTTTCCACAGTCTAACTCCAGTACGAAACTACAGCCGCAAATTAACCGTTCGCGCACCTCCCCTGGTGTAAAATGTAAGATCTGAGACTGTAGCCCTTGCGATGCACTACAGAATCGCGGTCCGCGATTTGCCAAACGATCCTTCCATAATCGAGTTCGGTGAGGTACCAGCAGGATTTTTGAAGCTGCTGTGCGGTCCGACTTTGAACCGCTCCAAGCACCTTTGCTTATGGCTAGACCGGCCTATACATGACCCCAGGCATTCAAGTCGACAATGGCGACGACCTGGATATGTGAGGGAAGAGCTGCACAGAAGTTCGTGGCCCCACACACAAATATAGGAGGTGATTCGCGGTCACTGTGTGCTTGACGCGTTTCAAAAGCGGACCTCACAGCGGCAAATCAACAACACGCGATGCTGCCATCGTCAGCTACTGTCTGCAACATCAGGGTAGCTCACGCCAACACTGCATGCTATGGATACAGTAGTAAACAGGTCATCTGATACACGCCACATGCACCATCCCTACCAGTGCTCTCTCGACTCACCTCTTCTTTCGACGGCTTCCGCCCCATGCGCGCCTGCAACGTCTTCGTGAAGCTCCGACGAAGCGGGCCCTCGAGCCCGGCCTTGAGCTCGGCGACGTCCACGGATCCGTCCTTGTTCGAGTCAAAGGTGTTGAAGGATCGTTGCGCGTTCTCTCGTCTCTCCCGCGCCTGCTTCTGCTCGAGCTCGGCAGCTTCCGCGCGGAAGGCGGCCGCGGTTTCTCGGAGCTTGGCCGCTCTCTGCTCTGCGACCTCGCTCACCATGCGGAGAGAAGACGTGGCCGGCGTTGCCGACGACCGGCGGCGAGCGTTGTGGCGAGTCGCTACGGCGGACGTGGACGACCTGACGGCGTGCTGAGGGTTGGCGAGGGACCACGAGGCTCCACGGCCGGTTGGAGTGACGAAGGCGGTGGTGGAGCCCACGAAGAGGGTGACTAGGGGAACGATGGTAGCGGTGATCGGTGCCATGGCTGCTGCTGCTGCTGTTGATGTGTTGATGTTGTGTTGACAACGGCGCTGCTGTGTGTTGGGTAATTGGTGGTGATGGATGAGAGTGGTCAGGGTGGGGCGGGAGGTGGGTGGTTGTGTGTGTGCAACACGCAGTTGCGCTCTGTCTCAGTGGGCAGTCGGGAGTGGAACCGTCAGAAGGTCTGCTGTGCGTTGCGAGTGACGGCCACACTCCCAAGATGTCTCCGCTTCAGAGTCAGAAGCTGGTGAGAAGTTCCTCCACGTCATGCCCGGTTCCGCCGCGTTTTGTGTGTCAGCGAAACATACTGAAATTAGAATACTGCAGGAATGCGGTCCGTACGGGGTCTGATGTGTCTGACAGTCCCGCCCAGTCAGAGGCAACAGCAACCAAACACCAACGCAACTTCTGACGGTCCCACTCCTGACTGCCCACTGAGACAGAGCGCAACTGCGTGTTGCACACACACAACCACCCACCTCCCGCCCCACCCTGACCACTCTCATCCATCACCACCAATCACCCAGCCCATAGCAGCGCCGTTGTCAACACAACATCAACACATCAACAGCAGCAGCAGCAGCCATGGCACCGATCACCGCTACCATCGTTCCCCTAGTCACCCTCTTCGTGGGCTCCACCACCGCCTTCGTCACTCCAACCGGCCGTGGAGCCTCGTGGTCCCTCGCCAACCCTCAGCACGCCGTCAGGTCGTCCACGTCCGCCGTAGCGACTCGCCACAACGCTCGCCGCCGGTCGTCGGCAAGGCCGGCCACGTCCTCTCTCCGCATGGTGAGCGAGGTCGCAGAGCAGAGAGCGGCCAAGCTCCGAGAAACCGCGGCCGCCTTCCGCGCGGAAGCTGCCGAGCTCGAGCAGAAGCAGGCGCGGGAGAGACGAGAGAACGCGCAACGATCCTTCAACACCTTTGACTCGAACAAGGACGGATCCGTGGACGTCGCCGAGCTCAAGGCCGGGCTCGAGGGCCCGCTTCGTCGGAGCTTCACGAAGACGTTGCAGGCGCGCATGGGGCGGAAGCCGTCGAAAGAAGAGGTGAGTCGAGAGAGCACTGGTAGGGAATGGTGTGTTACGCGTGTGTGACCTACTGCTGGGTTCATAACGTGCAATTTTGGCGTGAGCTACTCTCAATTCGGAGGCAA
The DNA here is from genome assembly GCA_000310025.1 of Ectocarpus siliculosus. NCBI lineage: Eukaryota > Phaeophyceae > Ectocarpales > Ectocarpaceae > Ectocarpus > Ectocarpus siliculosus. The sequence goes on along the minus strand of FN649731.1, from coordinate 2,844,184 downwards.
TGGCCGACTGTGGAAATATTGACTGTCAGCGAGCGTTGTTTGTTCGCGATGAAGGGCCTACATAGACCATGTAAATACACGCAACATTATTACTGTTGCTTCTATGTGCCTTCTACTTCCGTGCAGTCGTAAAGGCGCTTTCGACCACCTGACACTTGAGAAATGCTGTACGCACGTTAAACTCTGAATGCTACCCGGCTTTGCATGTAGCTATAGTAGCCAGTGCACCTTTAGCCCATACCCGCCGTCCACGGCAATGCTTTCGATTATGTTGGCCGCACGACTCTGCACTATCGCTGCTGCAGGGCTAGTCGAAGCCATCCTGGGTGTGTGTGTGTGTGTGTGTTTTTGTCTTCACTTCAACTCAGTGTTCACAGCACATGTGCCGATTACTCCAACCCGTGGTCACGCAGAAGGGCCCCCTACCCACCCCTCCTGCGGTACTTTGCCGTCGATCTTTTCAATAGAAAAGGTGCAGCACTCATTTCCATCTCTGTTAAAAATTGAAACAGCGCTTTCCACCCAGGCCAGGAACGCAGCATAGAAAAAACTCACTTTGCAAGACATTCTCGCTCACGCTCGGATCCGAACCCCTGACCCAGACAACCAGAAGGTTTTCGAGGATACCAACCCGACCATCGGCGCGACCGGCTTGGGGTTAGGGTGTTGGTCGTTGATAAACATTGCTCCCTCTTTGCGTTGAAAGCAAGCATGGAGTGCTCGCCATCCATTTGCAACACATCGCCCAACCTTAGTTGCCACACAACCGTTCGCCACTGCCTCTCCCGAAGTCAACGAACAACTCTCACCATACTCGCGCTCCCTCCCCAATCCTCCCTGTCATCCTCCCCTTGTTTCTCACAACATCTCAGGTGGACGACCGCATCGCCGGACTCCCTGGAGGAACCCTGTTCCCCGACGATCTCGCCCTCAAGCTCATCCAGACCTACGACCAGAACGGGGACGGGCTGCTGCAGCAGTCGGAGTTCGCCCCCACGGAGGAGCTCAGGACGAGGCTCGAGAACCTCTTCAGCCAGCAGCGGGAGGAGGAGCGCGTGGCGCGTATGGAGGAGCGCCAGCGCCAGATGGACGACAGGATGAGGCCGGACGCGGGGGCGGTGGTTGTGTCTCCCGGTGACGTCAACGACGGCCCGGCCACTACCGCCGACAAGGCGCTGTCCGCGCTGCCGTACGTGCTTCCTCTGGCGGACGGCGTGGTGTTCGCCGCCCACCTGTTCGGCGCGTTCCCGGAGCAGACGGCGTGGGCGCAGCCGCTGGCCGCCGTGCTGCTGGCGCTGCGGTCCGTTCCGTTCGCGACGCTGATCGGGTTCTTCAGTCTGTCCATCGGGTCCAGCAACCCGCAGATCAACAAGCTCGTGAGGTTCAACATGCAGCAGGCCATCAACCTGGACATCGCTCTGATCTTGCCGGGCGTGGTGGGTGCGATCACGGGGGCGGTGTTGGGGTCCGACGCGTCCAAGCTGGCGCCTTTGGCGAACGTGGGTTCGGACGTGGTGTTCGTGGCTTTGTTGGCGGCTGTGGCGTACTCCGTTGGCACTTCGGCGACGGGATCGTTCCCGAACAAGCTCCCGTTGTTGGGGCGGTTGAACCGCGAGAACCCCGACAACCAGGAGGGGGGCGAGGAGTAGAGGAAATGAAGTAATGATTTGGTGGAATTTGCCGGCAGGGTGCACGTTCTAGCTCCCCTGCTGTTTATGTACGTTTGTGTGTTGTTGTACATACAGTTGTGTTTGGTGAGTCTTGAGCAGTGGGACCCGTGGTGTTGGGTACGATGTTATGTGTCGTGATGTGTCTTTTCCATTTGACGAAGTGCTCGTGGGTGGAGATACTGTAGCACGCGTGTATGCGTTGATTATTTGTTGTGGGGTGTAACGTTGTACCTCGTACAGGTTCGTGCCTTCACGTGCACCTGCTGTTTGGGAGTGAGAGCGCATGTAGGTTGTCGCCTCTGGTTGTAGCTGCCCTAATCCTGTAGCGCGTGGCATGCACGGCCCAGGGCATCGCATAGATGGAGGATGGAGATAGCTGTTGACTAGATCGTGTCGAGAGTCAGCTGTTGTTCTCTAGGTACACTTGACCGTGTGTGCAATGTTAGCGACGATTTTGAACACAGTTTTGCTTTGTTTCCGCTGCTGGCCTAGCATCGAAGGAGGACATGTATTATAGTGTCGTGTCTCGTAAGCGCGAGGGCTGTCCGTTGTCAAAGACGATGTTCGAGGTTGCTGGTATGCCGTGCTGACGTGTAAGGTTATCGAAGGGATCGTGTCACTATTGGTTTTTGATAGAACGAAGCGATGAAGAAATATTGAAAACGCAAGCAAAACCATATCCTGATGAACACAAAGGGTTTCGCGGATCGATCTTCGACCACGACCCCGAGATCGGAGTTGAAAAGTCTCTCTCCGCATGCAGACAACGTGCTGGTACCGTCACAACTTTGGCTGAAGCCCATTGCCAACAGTCCTTTTGTGTGGCTCGAACAGGCAAGTTGGAGCTTCGGGTTCGATGAGCCATGTAGCGTTTGGTTGTGTTGTGAGCGTCAGCTTGTGACAGCTGTCTTGGCACGATCTCTGAATCATACCCTCTGCTGAGTCTTGACGCCGCAGCGCTGCCTCTCTCTTGAAGACGCAGCACGGCTACGTCTATCTCAACTTTGAATATTGCAGAACGGATACTTCGTCGTAAGTCGATTCAACCAAGTGCCGATGCATGGCGTAGTATATGGCACAACAACGCAGGTGTTTCGACGAATCCGAGCAATATGCATTTAGTCGTTACCTCATGCTGAACTTCCTTCCACGGGGCAGAGATGACGTCGATTTCTTATTGCCAAAACCCGAAAATTCTGCGCGTACATACACACACACACCGGTTAGGCTGGTCGATGCTACTGAACACACACACACACACACCACCTACAGATCTTGATAACCACCCCATTAGATTCCCACGCCTTGGAACCCCCAGTGGCCGACCTGTGACGTGTGCCACATGGCAGGGGGGGGGGTACCCTCCTCCCCAGTTCGGGGTGTCACAGTATCTTCGAGGTAGGCCGGGGAAGGCATATTCGAGCAACGTTAGTAAGTGGCATAAAGTCGCGATGAAGGCCGTTGCGCAACCTGCGAGAAAGAAACGGTCGAAAAACATGTGTCTATCAAGTCGTTACGAGAAGGACAAGGGTGCCGTTTCAGGCACGCGGCGGGTGGAACAACGCGAAACTGAATAGATCCATGTCGTTGAAGTTCGTCATCACCTGCCACCGTTTGCCTGTTGTTGTGCAACGGGCCCTGGTGAACGATGCTAAAAAGTACATACATAAATACCCCAGCGAGCACGTGCAACACGTTATTGTCGTACATGAGAGTGAGTTCCCCATGAATAATGCTGTTCTAGCTTTAAACTGTCGGCTCTGTGCCCACCTCGACCAAGTGTAGGCCATATGCTTTGGAGTTACAACACTTTCTCAAGCAGCAGCAGAACACCTTGTTCCCAAGGAGCACGATATTAAACAGCAGAAGCTTATTCAATCGTACCGCGAGCCCTGCGAACCCATCCCCCCACGCGATAGATTGGTTTCACGGCGTGTCGTACGGAATCGAATAGAAGGAAGGTGCAGAGAGATGTTTGAGGCATGAAATAGCCAGGAAAAGAGGGCGTCTATGCTGGGGCAATATAAAAAGTGGGCTGAAAAGGCAGCAAGTGATATCGATAGGATGGATAGGCTAGGGAAAGCATGTTTGAGCCACCAAATGGCAACGTAGGAACGAACGGTTGGTCATGGTGATCGATCCGGTGGAACATTGCTTCGTCCTCCCGAGGACACGTGGTCCATGGTCTAACAACTAAGGCATGCACGACTATGAGTACACCCCCACCCCACCCATCCCCCCCCGTTGGCGAGGAAAACTCGAGACAGTGCTACTTGTTGAAACATTTGTTTGTATATCTTGAGCGACCTTCCTCGATGGGCAGCAAATGCTACGGTTGTGACTGGATGCTTCGAAACACGAGTAGCAGAAACATGGGCAGCACTTGATACTCCCTGGAGAATAACCGGCCCTGCTTGTCAGGCGTGTCCCGAATGCCTTCTAAACATGACCGCATGGAATGGGTAGATGGCTTGACTTGACTGGCTGGAGCGGTATTGTTTGCTCTTCTTGTTATTGTGTGTTCGTTCCTTGCTGTGCTACGAGAGACAACTCGTTGTGCAACGCTGCCATGTACACGAAACACGCACAAACATACGGAAATGACCACCACAGGTAGGTACATGTGTGGGTGGTGTGGCGACATCGGATGCGCACGTTGCTACCGGGTGGGCAGGGTTGGTTACGGAAGACGTTCGATGTTGTATTGTTTGCAGCCCTCGCCCCTTTTCCACTCGTAACTTTCCGACGAGAACCAACAAGCCCTGGTGATGGCATGCTGCGTGCGTGGGCAAATGTTGTGTCTGCGCACAAAGCATGGATTTCTCAAAATGATCACAAAGTCAAAGCTATGAGCCAGAGCGCGCCCGCTCATGTACGACAACAACGTGTTGCACGTGCTCGCTGGGGTATCGATGCTTGAATCAGCACCGTTCACCAGGACACGTTGCACAACGAAGGTCAGCGGCGGGGAGAGGTGAACTTGAACCTCAACGACATACTATACACGATAAGGGTTGTGGTTTCACTTTATAGCATTGTTTCACCCGCATGCATGTCTGGAACGGCACCCTTATCCTTCTTGCAAGACTTGCCTTGCGACACACACGTTCGACCACTTTTTTCATCACGGGCGCTCATCGACCTCGATGGAAACTACCGCTGTGTTCAACTGGTCCTCCCCTGGTCTATCTCGCGTAAAGAAAACCAATAGTTCCCAACTGGGGAACAGGGTATCCCCCCGCCATATTGCGCGTGTCATCAGCCGGCAAGTGGCGATACCAAAGGCGTGGGAAAATCTCAACTGGTGTGTTCGGAATTGTGTCGACAGGGTGTTCATGCGCATACTTCTACCTAGAAGTTTTGTTGTTGCAACAAAAATCCGTTCGCATCTCTGTTCCGTGGGAAAACGTCCAAATGCGGTAGCTAACGGCTGACTCACACTGCTCAGATTCGTGGAACACCGTTGATGCACCAGATGGTACACCGTGCATCGGCTCATGGTTGAATCGGCCTACGGCGGTGACTTCGTTCAGCATGAATGGTTGAGACAAATATATATTCGGTGTTCCGAGCTGTGACGACTCCGTGATGCGCCTTTTACGACTGCGGTACCGCTGCATCTTCAAGGACGCGACGAACAGTTTGGTTTAGATATCGTGCTCAAGAAAGCCGTCACGAGCTGACGCTCACAGGACGAACGTCACGCTACATGGCTCACTTGCTCGAACCAGACGCTCAACCTTATCAACTTGTGCCATGGAAAAACAGGGTTTGTTGGCCCCAGTCGAATCTCCGAGGTAACCAGCAAGTTGTCTGCGCGGAGAGAATCTTCTCAACTCCGATCAAAAAGGTCGTGGTCGATGATGGATCTGAAAAACCCTCGGTGTTATCAAGACATGGTCATGTTTGGTTGTTAATATATTCTTCATCACTTCCTTCTATCAAAAAACAGTGACACATTCCTGCGAGAACCTCACTCGTCGGCACGGCATACCAGCAACCTCGAGCTTCGTCTGTGACAACGGTGACCCCTATGCCAAGCAAACACGACAATACAGCACAGATCCTCCTTCGGGCTAAGCTGGTCGCAACAGTAAAGCAAAACATTCGGTCAAAATTGTCAAAATTGTCGTTGACAATGCCCACACTACCAGGCGTACCTGGAGAACAACTACTGACTCTCGACACGATCTATACAACAGCACGAAGCATCTTCTTAACAGCCTGCACCGTCCGTACATGTACGCGCTACAGGAACAGGGCATCCACAACCAGAGGCGACAACCTACATGCTCTCACTCCCAAACAACAGATACCCAATAAGGCAGACAACTGTACGAGATACAACGTTACACGCCACAAAAAAATGATCAACACATACACGCGTGCTACAGTATCTCCACCCACGAGCACTTCGTCAGGTGGAAAAGACACATCATGACACATAACATCGTATCCAATACCACGGGTCCCACTCCTCAAGACTCACCAAACACAACTGTATGTACAACAACACACAAACGTACACAAACGGCAAGGGAGCTAGAACGTGCACCCTGCCGGCAAATTCCACCAAATCATTACTTCATTTCCTCTACTCCTCGCCCCCCTCCTGGTTGTCGGGGTTCTCGCGGTTCAACCGCCCCAGCAATGGGAGCTTGTTCGGGAACGATCCCGTCGCCGAAGTGCCAACGGAGTACGCCACAGCCGCCAACAAAGCCACGAACACCACGTCCGAACTCGCGTTCGCCAAAGGCGCCAGCTTGGACGCGTCGGACCCCAACACCGCCCCCGTGATCGCACCCACCACGCCCGGCAAGATCAGAGCGATGTCCAGGTTGATGGCCTGCTGCATGTTGAACCTCACGAGCTTGTTGATCTGCGGGTTGCTGGACCAGATGGACAGACTGAAGAACCCGATCAGCGTCGCGAACGGAACGGACCGCAGCGCCAGCAGCACGGCGGCCAGCGGCTGCGCCCACGCCGTCTGCTCCGGGAACGCGCCGAACAGGTGGGCGGCGAACACCACGCCATCCGCCAGAGGAAGCACGTACGGCAACGCGGACAGCGCCTTGTCGGCGGTGGTGGCCGGGCCGTCGTTGACGTCACCGGGAGACACAACCACCGTCCCCGCGTCCGGCCTCATCCTGTCGTCCATCTGGCGCTGGCGCTCTTCCATACGCGCCACGCGCTCCTCCTCCCGCTGCTGGCTGAAGAGGTTCTCGAGCCTCGTCCTGAGCTCCTCCGTGGGGGCGAACTCCGACTGCTGCAGCAGCCCGTCCCCGTTCTGGTCGTAGGTCTGGATGAGCTTGAGGGCGAGATCGTCGGGGAACAGGGTACCTCCAGGGAGTCCAGCGATGCGGTCGTCCACCTGAGATGTTGTGAGAACAAGGGGGGGGTCAAGGGGAGGATTGGGGAGGGGGCGCGAGTATGGTGAGAGTTGTTCGTTGACTTCGGGAGAGGCAGTGGCGAACGGTTGTGTGGCAACTAAGGTTGGGCGATGTGTTGCAAATGGATGGCGAGCACTCCATGCTTGCTTTCAACGCAAAGAGGGAGCAATGATTGTCAACGACCAACACCCAGGGTGGCTTCGACTAGCCCTACAGCAGCGGTAGTGCAGAGCCGTGCGATGAAGATAATGGAAATCATCGATGGGGACGGAGGGGTATGGCCTTGAGGTGCATTGGCTACGCTACCGGGTGACATTCGGAATTCTATCTGTTGCCCATTTCCCAAGCGTGACGTGGTTCCGCAAAGGCTATGCGACGGTGGTGTGGAGGTACACAGCAGAAGTAATCTCTCTGTGGTTGGTGTCTGCGGCGTAGGCTAGGTGAGGTAGAGAAACATACCGTGAATTAATATTCCCACACAAATGCCCACGCTGGCTTCACCTGAACGGTTGCAGACTTGGCAACGCCTTCACAATACCGCATCAACTACACTGCAGTACAATGAGCTGCAATGAGCTGTTCCTTTCTGTCATACGAGCACTTTCAACATGTATCACACAGTCTACAAAGGCCGTTGACCGAAAACCAGTAACTCTCGATGCTCCCGCCGCCAGCTACTGTCTGCAACATCAGAGTAGCTCACACCAACACTGCATGCCATGGACGCAGTAGTAAACAGGTAATACACGGCCAAACACGCCATCCCCCCAGTGCTCTCTCGACTCACCTCTTCTTTCGACGGCTTCCGCCCCATGCGCGCCTGCAACGTCTTCGTGAAGCTCCGACGAAGCGGGCCCTCGAGCCCGGCCTTGAGCTCGGCGACGTCCACGGATCCGTCCTTGTTCGAGTCAAAGGTGTTGAAGGATCGTTGCGCGTTCTCTCGTCTCTCCCGCGCCTGCTTCTGCTCGAGCTCGGCAGCTTCCGCGCGGAAGGCGGCCGCGGTTTCTCGGAGCTTGGCCGCTCTCTGCTCTGCGACCTCGCTCACCATGCGGAGAGAGGACGTGGCCGGCGTTGCCGACGACCGGCGGCGAGCGTTGTGGCGAGTCGCTACGGCGGACGTGGACGACCTGACGGCGTGCTGAGGGTTGGCGAGGGACCACGAGGCTCCACGGCCGGTTGGAGTGACGAAGGCGGTGGTGGAGCCCACGAAGAGGGTGACTAGGGGAACGATGGTAGCGGTGATCGGTGCCATGGCTGCTGCTGCTGCTGTTGATGTGTTGATGTTGTGTTGACAACGGCGCTGCTATGGGCTGGGTGATTGGTGGTGATGGATGAGAGTGGTCAGGGTGGGGCGGGAGGTGGGTGGCTGTGTGTGTGCAACACGCAGTTGCTCTCTGTCTCAGTGGGCAGTCGGGAGTGGAACCGTCAGAAGGTGTGCTGTGCGTTGCGAGTGACGGCCACACTCCCAAGATGTCTCCGCTTCAGAGCTTCAGAGTCAGAAGCTGGTGAGAAGTTCCTCCACGTCATGCCCGGTTCCGCCGCGTTTTGTGTGTCAGCGAAACATACTGAAATTAGTATGCTGCAGGAACGCGGTCCGTTCGGGGTCTGACTGGTCTGACAGTCCCGCCCAGTCAGAGGCAACAGCAACCAAACACCAACGCAACTTCTGACGGTCCCACTCCTGACTGCCCACTGAGACAGAGAGCAACTGCGTGTTGCACACACACAGCCACCCACCTCCCGCCCCACCCTGACCACTCTCATCCATCACCACCAATCACCCAACGCACAGCAGCGCCGTTGTCAACACAACATCAACACATCAACAGCAGCAGCAGCAGCCATGGCACCGATCACCGCTACCATCGTTCCCCTAGTCACCCTCTTCGTGGGCTCCACCACCGCCTTCGTCACTCCAACCGGCCGTGGAGCCTCGTGGTCCCTCGCCAACCCTCAGCACGCCGTCAGGTCGTCCACGTCCGCCGTAGCGACTCGCCACAACGCTCGCCGCCGGTCGTCGGCAACGCCGGCCACGTCCTCTCTCCGCATGGTGAGCGAGGTCGCAGAGCAGAGAGCGGCCAAGCTCCGAGAAACCGCGGCCGCCTTCCGCGCGGAAGCTGCCGAGCTCGAGCAGAAGCAGGCGCGGGAGAGACGAGAGAACGCGCAACGATCCTTCAACACCTTTGACTCGAACAAGGACGGATCCGTGGACGTCGCCGAGCTCAAGGCCGGGCTCGAGGGCCCGCTTCGTCGGAGCTTCACGAAGACGTTGCAGGCGCGCATGGGGCGGAAGCCGTCGAAAGAAGAGGTGAGTCGAGAGAGCACTGGGGGGATGGCGTGTTTGGCCGTGTATTACCTGTTTACTACTGCGTCCATGGCATGCAGTGTTGGTGTGAGCTACTCTGATGTTTCAGACAGTAGCTGGCGGCGGGAGCATCGAGAGTTACTGGTTTTCGGTCAACGGCCTTTGTAGACTGTGTGATACATGTTGGAAGTGCTCGTATAACAGAAAGGAACAGCTCATTGCAGCTCATTGTACTGCAGTGTAGTTGATGCGGTATTGTGAAGGCGTTGCCAAGTCTGCAACCGTTCAGGTGAAGCCAGCGTGGGCATTTGTGTGGGAATATTAATTCACGGTATGTTTCTCTACCTCACCTAGCCTACGCCGCAGACACCAACCACAGAGAGATTACTTCTGCTGTGTACCTCCACACCACCGTCGCATAGCCTTTGCGGAACCACGTCACGCTTGGGAAATGGGCAACAGATAGAATTCCGAATGTCACCCGGTAGCGTAGCCAATGCACCTCAAGGCCATACCCCTCCGTCCCCATCGATGATTTCCATTATCTTCATCGCACGGCTCTGCACTACCGCTGCTGTAGGGCTAGTCGAAGCCACCCTGGGTGTAGGTCATTGATAATCATTGCTCCCTCTTTGCGTTGAAAGCAAGCATGGAGTGCTCGCCATCCATTGCAACACATCGCCCAACCTTAGTTGCCACACAACCGTTCGCCACTGCCTCTCCCGAAGTCAACGAACAACTCTCACCATACTCGCGCCCCCTCCCCAATCCTCCCCTTGACCCCCCCCTTGTTCTCACAACATCTCAGGTGGACGACCGCATCGCCGGACTCCCTGGAGGAACCCTGTTCCCCGACGATCTCGCCCTCAAGCTCATCCAGACCTACGACCAGAACGGGGACGGGCTGCTGCAGCAGTCGGAGTTCGCCCCCACGGAGGAGCTCAGGACGAGGCTCGAGAACCTCTTCAGCCAGCAGCGGGAGGAGGAGCGCGTGGCGCGTATGGAAGAGCGCCAGCGCCAGATGGACGACAGGATGAGGCCGGACGCGGGGACGGTGGTTGTGTCTCCCGGTGACGTCAACGACGGCCCGGCCACCACCGCCGACAAGGCGCTGTCCGCGTTGCCGTACGTGCTTCCTCTGGCGGATGGCGTGGTGTTCGCCGCCCACCTGTTCGGCGCGTTCCTGGAGCAGACGGCGTGGGCGCAGCCGCTGGCCGCCGTGCTGCTGGCGCTGCGGTCCGTTCCGTTCGCGACGCTGATCGGGTTCTTCAGTCTGTCCATCGGGTCCAGCAACCCGCAGATCAACAAGCTCGTGAGGTTCAACATGCAGCAGGCCATCAACCTGGACATCGCTCTGATCTTGCCGGGCGTGGTGGGGTGCGATCACGGGGGCGGGTGTTGGGGTCCGACGCGTCCAAGCTGGCGCCTTTGGCGAACGCGAGTTCGGACGTGGTGTTCGTGGCTTTGTTGGCGGCTGTGGCGTACTCCGTTGGCACTTCGGCGACGGGATCGTTCCCGAACAAGCTCCCATTGTTGGGGCGGTTGAACCGCGAGAACCCCGACAACCAGGAGGGTGGCGAGGAGTAGAGGAAATGAAGTAATGATTTGGTGGAATTTGCCGGCAGGGTGCACGTTCTAGCTCCCTTGCCGTTTGTGTACGTTTGTGTGTTGTTGTACATACAGTTGTGTTTGGTGAGTCTTGAGGAGTGGGACCCCTGGTATTGGATACGATGTTATGTGTCATGATGTGTCTTTTCCACCTGACGAAGTGCTCGTGGGTGGAGATACTGTAGCACGCGTGTTTGTGTTGATCATTTTTTTGTGGCGTGTAACGTTGTATCTCGTACAGTTGTCTGCCTTATTGGGTATCTGTTGTTTGGGAGTGAGAGCATGTAGGTTGTCGCCTCTGGTTGTGGATGCCCTGTTCCTGTAGCGCGTACATGTACGGACGGTGCAGGCTGTTAAGAAGATGCTTCGTGCTGTTGTATAGATCGTGTCGAGAGTCAGTTGTTGTTCTCCAGGTACGCCTGGTAGTGTGGGCATTGTCAACGACAATTTTGACAATTTTGACCGAATGTTTTGCTTTACTGTTGCGGCCAGCTTAGCCCGAAGGAGGATCTGTGCTGTATTGTCGTGTTTGCTTGGCATAGGGGTCACCATTGTCACAGACGAAGCTCGAGGTTGCTGGTATGCCGTGCCGACGAGTGAGGTTCTCGCAGGAATGTGTCGCTGTTTTTTGACAGAAGGAAGCGATGAAGAATATATTAACAATCAAACATGACCATGTCTTGATAACACCGAGGGTTTTTCAGATCTATCATCGACCACGACCTTTTTGATCGGAGTTGAGACGATTCTCTCCGCGCAGACAACTTGCTGGTTACCTCGGAGATTCGACTGGGGCCAACAAACCCTGTTTTTCCATGGCACAAGTTGATAAGTTTGAGCGTCTGGTTCGAGCAAGTGAGCCATGCAGCGTGACGTTCGTCCTGTGAGCGTCAGCTCGTGACGGCTTTCTTGAGCACGATATCTGAACCAAACTGTTCGTCGCGTCCTTGAAGATGCAGCGGTGCCGCAGTCGTAAAAGGCGCATCACGGAGTCGTCACAGCTCGGAACACCGAATATATATTTGTCTCAACCATTCATGCTGAACGAAGTCACCGCCGTAGGCCGATTCAACCATGAGCCGATGCACGGTATACCATCTGGCACATCAACGGTGTTCCACGAATCTGAGCAGTGTGAGTCAGCCGTTAGCTACCGCATTTGGACGTTTTCCCACGGAACAGAGATGCGAACGGATTTTTGTTGCAACAACAAAACTTCTAGGTAGAAGTATGCGCATGAACATCCCGTCGACACAATTCCGAGCACACCACTTGAGATTTTCCCACGCCTTTGGTATCACCACTTGCCGGCAGATGACACCGGCAATATGGCGGGGGGATACCGTCTTCCCCAGTTGGGAACTATTGGTTTTCTTTACGCGAGATAGACCAGGGGAGACGCAGTTGAACAGCGGTAGTTTCCATCGAGGTCGATGAGCGCCCGGGATGAAAAAAACGGCCGAACGTGTGTGTCGCAAGGCAAGTCTTGCAAGAAGGATAAGGGTGCCGTTTCAGGCATGCATGCGGGTGAAACAACGCTCGCTATATAGTGAAAACACCTTGTACAAACACAACCCTCATCATGTGTAGTATGTCGTTGAGGTTCAAGTTCACCTCTCCCCGCCGCTGACCTTCGTTGTGCAACGTGTCCTGGTGAATGGTGCTGATTCAAGCATCGATACCCTCTCTTTTTCTGTGCCAGATGGCCTTGTCTCTGCTTGCGTTGTGAAGTACCAAGATTGAACCAAGGGGGTGTACCTCTTTCTCTCCGGCCCATGATAGATAGTGACTGCTAGTCTCAGTTGATACCTCGCATAGCGCGAAGAGGGAGTGGAGGATCCCAGAATATCTGTCGTTGATTTCTATTGACTTGCGGACCCCTCGGGGCCAGTTTATTTGAGTATACCTTTTTAGGGTAAGTTAACCTGTGACCACGGGAATCGACCGCGTCGAGTGTTGGATCAGTACGGACATACGAAGGTACTGGGTAGAGAGAGATCGGAACGGTTTTTATGTTAAGACAACAACAACAACAACAACCCCAGCGAGCACGTGCAACACGTTGTTGTCGTACATGAGCGGGCGCGCTCTGGCTCATAGCTTTGACTTTGTGATCATTTTGAGAAATCCATGCTTTGTGCGCAGACACAACATTTGCCCACGCACGCAGCATGCCATCACCAGGGCTTGTTGGTTCTCGTCGGAAAGTTACGTGTGGATAGGGGGCGAGGGCTGCAAACAATACAACATCGAACGTCTTCCGTAACCAACCCTGCCCACCCGGTACAACGTGCGCATCCGATGTCGCCACACCACCCACACATGTACCTACCTGTGGTGGTCGTTTCCGTGTGTTTGTGCGTGTTTAGTGTACATGGCAACGTTGCACAACGAGTGTCTCTCGTAGCACAACAAGGAACGAACGCAATAACAAGAAGAGCAAACAATACCGCTCCAGCCAGTCAAGTCAAGCCATCTACCCATTCCATGCGGTCATGTTCAGAAGGCATTCGGGACACGCCTGACAAGCAGTGCCGGTTATTCTCCAGGGAGTATCAATTGCTGCCAATGTTTCTGCTACTCGTGTTTCGAAGCATCCTGCCACAACCGTAGCATTTACTGCCCATCGAGGAAGGTCGCTCAGGATTCACAAACAAATGTTTCAACAAGTAGCACTGTCTCGAGTTTTCCTCGCCAACGGGGGTGGGTGGGTGGGTGGGTGGGGGGTGTACTCATAGTCGTGCATGCCGTAGTCGTTAGACCATTGACCTCGCATCCCTACAAAGCCGGGACGGAGCACGCCGGGTTCTCACCGGACCAGGCTCTCACATCACCAAGCGCGAAGCTCCGTGAGGTATTCGGCGAGTCGCATGAAGGGTGCGCTGCATCTTGCTAAGGGTGTTCGGCATCTTGTGCTTACTTCCTTGCGTACGGATGACAGCTAGCTGCGTATGACTTAATTTATTTTCTGGTGCTTTCACTTCCAGAGACACTTATAAGGGCTATTGTTATCGACCAATATAACACGAAAAAAAAAACGAAACCGTGTTTTCTTGAACATATATGGAGGCGTTTTTCCCCGAAAGCGTGAAAAGAAGGAGTCGTTTTTTTTTGGGGCTTGCTCTTTTAACGTTTTCGTGTTTTTGACAGAAACATCGGACAAGCGCACCGCGGGCGCTGTAACATCACTGAGAACGCTAGAAAGACCTGCCAGACTCACGTCCAGGTCTGTTGTGGAGATGGACAAGCGGCAGAAGCGGCGTTCAGTCCGTTCTTGGTCCAAAACTAGACATTGCGTGGTGCTCTCGTCTTCAACTGCTGCTGTTGGTGCTGGGGAATTTTTTTCGATCACACATAGCAAACACGGAAACAGTAGAACGAGTACAGCAGCACCACCAAGACCTCCAAAGCGCTGATTCCTTCGGTTCGGCTGTCTATATGATACCATCTCCCGGCGCCGTGGTGCTTCGTGGGTATTGGGTGCTTGGGTGCTGCTCAATAAGGTGTGTGAGAGACGTGTGCCACCTCACCAAAATGCCGTTGGAAAAATTGCGGCGAGAGGATCTGTTTTTGGTCGGACACATCAACATCAATCCACGGCGCCACGCAGCAGTAGAGCAACAGGGCCTCCAACACGCTAATTCTTTCGGACTGGCCATCTATATGATGCTGGCCGTCAGCGCGGCTGCCGCCCTATGATTGTTGAGCTCGTCTACCTTTGGGTAGGTGGTGGTCAAAGATGGGAGTCGCAACCGTGAAAAATGAGCTGGCAAACTGAAGAAATCGCAAGCAACACCCAGGTTGCGACACTCTGCCGTGCGCCTGTTGTTGCTGAAAACTGAAAACAGCAGGCCGGATGGACGGGATCTTTCTAAGTGTGTTGTCCTCTGTGCCGGGTGCTGCTTATTGCGCTTTTATCGCTGCTCTATGGTGAGCAATACCATGTCAACCTGTTGTGTGCCGAGCAAAGCGTGTATTCAGGGAAGGAAACGTACTTTTTGCGATGACATCACGAAAAGAACAAGCAAAAAAAGTCGGGTTTTCTTTTAACCGTTCCGTTTAAAAAAGAACGATTTCGACGTTGCGTTAATAATAACCCTAAGCACTGTGTAACTGCCTCGAGGATGCTTGACCAATTTAACGCAACGTGGTGCGATCATCCCCCTTTGCGCGGAGTGAGGGTTCTCCACCCCGCACAACATGATCTACTCGACCACCATTATAGTTACCGCCAAAAAAAAAAAAACGTAAAAACAAAACGGTAACCTGGTTGCCGAGTTCACGAAGTGAATTGGCTTGTTTTACAACGTCGTTGCCAAGCGACAAAAAACCCAACCCCGATGGCAAACACCGAGGGGGGGGCTTGTTTGACAACGTCGTTGCCAAGCGACGAAAACCCAACCTCGATGGCAAACACCGGGGGGGGGGGGGGTGTACTCATAGTCGTGCATGCCGTAGTCGTTAGACCATTGACCTCGCATCCCTACAAAGCCGGGACGGAGCACGCCGGGTTCTCACCGGACCAGGCTCTCACATCACCAAGCGCGAAGCGCCGTGAGGTATTTGGCGAGTCGCATGAAGGGTGAGCTGCATCCTGCTAAGGGTGTTCGGCATCTTGTGCTTACTTCCTTGCGTACGGATGACAGCTAC
>FN649731.1:2794662-2828461 GCA_000310025.1 Ectocarpus siliculosus | reverse complement strand
CCTTCGTTCCTACGTTGCCATTTGGTGGCTCAAACATGCTTTCCCTAGCCTATCCATCCTATCGATATCACTTGCTGCCTTTTCAGCCCACTTTTTATATTGCCCCAGCATAGACGCCCTCTTTTCCTGGCTATTTCATGCCTCAAACATCTCTCTGCACCTTCCTTCTATTCGACTCCGTACACGCCGTTCGCAGCGCTCACGGGACGATTGAATAAGCTTCTGCTGTTTAATATCGTGCTCCTTGGGAACAAGGTGTTCTGCTGCTGCTTGGGAAAGTGTTGTATCTCCAAAGCATGGCCTACACTTGGTCGAGGTGGGCACAGAGCCGACAGTTTAAAGCTAGAACAGCAATATTCATGTGGAGCTCCCGCTCATGTACGACAATAACGTGTTGCACGTGCTCGCTGGGGTATTTATGTATGTACTTTTTAGCATCGTTCACCAGGGCCCGTTGCACAACAACAGGCAAACGGTGGCAGGTGATGACGAACTTCAACGACATGGATCTATTCAGTTCCGCGTTGTTTCACCCGCCGCGTGCCTGAAACGGCACCCTTGTCCTTCTCGTAACGACTTGATAGACACATGTTTTTCGACCGTTTCTTTCTCGCAGGTTGCGCAACGGCCTTCATCGCAGCTATATACGTACTAACGTCGCTCGAGTATGCCTTCCCCGGCCTACCTCGAAGATACTGTGACACCCCGAACTGGGGAGGAGGGTACCCCCCCCCCTGCCATGTGGCACACGTCACAAGTCGGCCACTGGGGGTTCCAAGGCGTGGGAATCTAATGGGGTGGTTATCAAGATCTGTAGGTTGTGTGTGTGTGTGTGTTCAGTAGCATCGACCAGCCTAACCGGTGTGTGTGTATGTACGCGCAGAATTTTCGGGTTTTGGCAATAAGAAATCGACGTCATCTCTGCCCCGTGGAAGGAAGTTCAGCATGAGGTAACGACTAAATGCATATTGCTCGGATTCGTCGAAACACCTGCGTTGTTGTGCCATGTACTACGCCATGCATCGGCACTTGGTTGAATCGACTTACGACGAAGTATCCGTTCTGCAATATTCAAAGTTGAGATAGACGTAGCCGTGCTGCGTCTTCAAGAGAGAGGCAGCGCTGCGGCGTCAAGACTCAGCAGAGGGTATGATTCAGAGATCGTGCCAAGACAGCTGTCACAAGCTGACGCTCACAACACAACCAAACGATACATGGCTCATCGAACCCGAAGCTCCAACTTGCCTGTTCGAGCCACACAAAAGGACTGTTGGCAATGGGCTTCAGCCAAAGTTGTGACGGTACCAGCACGTTGTCTGCATGCGGAGAGAGACTTTTCAACTACGATCTCGGGGTCGTGGTCGAAGATCGATCCGCGAAACCCTTTGTGTTCATCAGGATATGGTTTTGCTTGCGTTTTCAATATTTCTTCATCGCTTCGTTCTATCAAAAACCAATAGTGACACGATCCCTTCGATAACCTTACACGTCAGCACGGCATACCAGCAACCTCGAACATCGTCTTTGACAACGGACAGCCCTCGCGCTTACGAGACGCGACACTATAATACATGTCCTCCTTCGATGCTAGGCCAGCAGCGGAAACAAAACAAAACTGTGTTCAAAATCGTCGCTAACATTGCACACACGGTCAAGTGTACCTAGAGAACAACAGCTGACTCTCGACACGATCTAGTCAACAGCTATCTCCATCCTCCATCTATGCGATGCCCTGGGCCGTGCATGCCACGCGCTACAGGATTAGAGCAGCTACAACCAGAGGCGACAACCTACATGCTCTCACTCCCAAACAACACGTGCACGTGAAGGCACGAAACTGTACGAGGTACAACCATACGAGATACAACGTTACACCCCACAACAAATAATCAACACATTCACGCCATCTCCACCCACGAGCACTTCGTCAGGTGGATTAGACACATCACGACACATAACATCGTATCCAACACCACGGGTCCCACTGCTCAAGACTCACCAAACACAACTGTATGTACAACAACACACAAACGTACATAAACAGCAGGGGAGCTAGAACGTGCACCCTGCCGGCAAATTCCACCAAATCATTACTTCATTTCCTCTACTCCTCGCCACCCTCCTGGTTGTCGGGGTTCTCGCGGTTCAACCGCCCCAACAATGGGAGCTTGTTCGGGAACGATCCCGTCGCCGAAGTGCCAACGGAGTATGCCACAGCCGCCAACAAAGCCACGAACACCACGTCCGAACCCGCGTTCGCCAAAGGCGCCAGCTTGGACGCGTCGGACCCCAACACCGCCCCCGTGATCGCACCCACCACGCCCGGCAAGATCAGAGCGATGTCCAGGTTGATGGCCTGCTGCATGTTGAACCTCACGAGCTTGTTGATCTGCGGGTTGCTGGACCCGATGGACAGACTGAAGAACCCGATCAGCGTCGCGAACGGAACGGACCGCAGCGCCAGCAGCACGGCGGCCAGCGGCTGCGCCCACGCCGTCTGCTCCGGGAACGCGCCGAACAGGTGGGCGGCGAACACCACGCCGTCCGCCAGAGGAAGCACGTACGGCAGCGCGGACAGCGCCTTGTCGGCGGTAGTGGCCGGGCCGTCGTTGACATCGCCGGGAGACACAACCACCGCCCCCGCGTCCGGCCTCATCCTGTCGTCCATCTGGCGCTGGCGCTCCTCCATACGCGCCACGCGTTCCTCCTCCCGCTGCTGGCTGAAGAGGTTCTCGAGCCTCGTCCTGAGCTCCTCCGTGGGGGCGAACTCCGACTGCTGCAGCAGCCCGTCCCCGTTCTGGTCGTAGGTCTGGATGAGCTTGAGGGCGAGATCGTCGGGGAACAGGGTTCCTCCAGGGAGTCCGGCGATGCGGTCGTCCACCTGAGATGTTGTGAGAACAAGGGGAGGATGACAGGTAGGATTGGGGAGGGAGCGCGGGTATGGTGAGAGTTGTTCGTTGACTTCGGGAGAGGCAATGGCTAATGGTTGTGTGGCACCTTAAGGTTGGGCGATGTGTTGCACATGGATGGCGAGCACTCCATGCTTGCTTTCAACGCAAAGAGGGAGCAATGTTTATCAACGACCAACACCCAGGGTGGCTTCGACTAGCCCTACAGCAGCGATAGTGCAGAGCCGTGTGGCCGACAGCACCGAAAGCCTCAAAATGAAGCACAGAGTGCACGACCTTGAGGTGCATCGACTACACAACGGTGGGGTACCATGCAAAGTTTGACCTCGAAAATGTTCAAGTTTCGGGTAGTGTCGAAAGTCGCGATAGGACAAGACGAAAACATTGAGGCATATCAGAGCAATAGTAGTAATGTTGGTGGGGCGTGCATTAGACAGTCTTCAGGGCGCACGGTGGATCGCAGCACCTCCTCTGAAAAATGTAGGAAACGTCTACATTTCTAAGTTTTCCACAGTCTAACTCCAGCACGAAACTACAGTAGCAAATTAACCGTTCGCGCACCTCCCCTGGTGCAGAATGTAAGATCTGAGATTGTAGCCCTTGCGATGCACTACAGAATCGCGGTCCGCGATTTGCCAAAAGATCCTTCCATAATCGAGTTCGGTGAGGTACCAGCAGGATTTTTGAAGCTGCTGTGCGGTCCGACTTTGAACCGCTCCAAGCACCTTTGCTTATGGCTAGACCGGCCTATACATGGCCTCAGGCATTCAAATCGACAATGGCGACGACTTGGATATGTGAGGGAAGAGCTGCACAGAAGTTCGTGGCCCCACACACAAATATAGGAGGTGATTCGCGGTCACTGTGTGCTTGACGCGTTTCAAAAGCGGACCTCACAGCAGCAAATCAACAAAACTCGATACTGCCACTGCAGCTACTGTCTGCAACATCAGAGTAGCTCACGCCAACACTGCGTGCCATGGATAACTTAACAGGTCATCTGATACACGCCACATGCACCATCCCTACCAGTGCTCTCTCGACTCACCTCTTCTTTCGACGGCTTCCGCCCCATGCGCGCCTGCAACGTCTTCGTGAAGCTCCGACGAAGCGGGCCCTCGAGCCCGGCCTTGAGCTCGGCGACGTCCACGGATCCGTCCTTGTTCGAGTCAAAGGTGTTGAAGGATCGTTGCGCGTTCTCTCGTCTCTCCCGCGCCTGCTTCTGCTCGAGCTCGGCAGCTTCCGCGCGGAAGGCGGCCGCGGTTTCTCGGAGCTTGGCCGCTTTCTTCTCTGCGACCTCGCTCACCATGCGGAGAGAAGACGTGACCGGCCTTGCCGACGACCGGCGGCGAGCGTTGTGGCGAGTCGCTACGGCGGACGTGGACGACCTGACGGCGTGCTGAGGGTTGGCGAGGGACCACGAGGCTCCGCGGCCGGTTGGAGTGACGAAGGCGGTGGTGGAGCCCACGAAGAGGGTGACTAGGGGAACGATGGTAGCGGTGATCGGTGCCATGGCTGCTGCTGCTGCTGTTGATGTGTTGATGTTGTGTTGACAACGGCGCTGCTATGGGTTGGGTGATTGGTGGTGATGGATGAGAGTGGTCAGGGTGGAGCGGGAGGTGGGTGGTTGTGTGTGTGCAACACGCAGTTGCTCTCTGTCTCAGTGGGCAGTCAGGAGTGGAACCGTCAGAAGGTCTGCTGTGCGTTGCGAGTGACGGCCACACTCCCAAAGATGTCTCCGCTTCAGAGTCAGAAGCTGGTGAGAAGTTCCTCCACGTCATGCCCGGTTCCTCCGCGTTTTGTGTGTCAGCGAAACATACTGAAATTAGTATGCTGCAGGAACGCGGTCCGTTCGGGGTCTGACTGGTCTGACCGTCCCGCCCAGTCAGAGGCAACAGCAACCAAACACCAACGCAACTTCTGACGGTCCCACTCCTGACTGCCCACTGAGACAGAGAGCAACTGCGTGTTGCACACACACAACCACCCACCTCCCGCCCCACCCTGACCACTCTCATCCATCACCACCAATCACCCAGCCCATAGCAGCGCCGTTGTCAACACAACATCAACACATCAACAGCAGCAGCAGCAGCCATGGCACCGATCACCGCTACCATCGTTCCCCTAGTCACCCTCTTCGTGGGCTCCACCACCGCCTTCGTCACTCCAACCGGCCGTGGAGCCTCGTGGTCCCTCGCCAACCCTCAGCACGCCGTCAGGTCGTCCACGTCCGCCGTAGCGACTCGCCACAACGCTCGCCGCCGGTCGTCGGCAAGGCCGGCCATGTCTTCTCGCCGCATGGTGAGCGAGGTCGCAGAGCAGAGAGCGGCCAAGCTCCGAGAAACCGCGGCCGCCTTCCGCGCGGAAGCTGCCGAGCTCGAGGAGAAGCAGGCGCGGGAGAGACGAGAGAACGCGCAACGATCCTTCAACACCTTTGACTCGAACAAGGACGGATCCGTGGACGTCGCCGAGCTCAAGGCCGGGCTCGAGGGCCCGCTTCGTCGGAGCTTCACGAAGACGTTGCAGGCGCGCATGGGGCGGAAGCCGTCGAAAGAAGAGGTGAGTCGAGAGAGCACTGGGGGGATGGCGTGTTTGGCCGTGTATTACCTGTTTGCTACTGCGTCCATGGCACGCAGTGTTGGCGTGAGCTACTCTGATGTTGCAGACAGAAGCTGACGGCGGGAGCATCGAGAGTTACTGGTTTTCGGTCAACGGCCTTTGTAGACTGTGTGATACATGTTGGAAGTGCTTGCACAACAGAAAGGAACAGCTCATTGCAGCTTATTGTACTGCAGTGTAGTTGATGCGGTATTGTGAAGGCGTTGCCAAGTCTGCAACCGTTCAGGTGAAGCCAGCGTGGGCATCTGTGTGTGAATATTAATTCACGGTATGTTTCTCTACCTCACCTAGCCTACGCCGCAGACACCAATCACAGAGTACCACAGCCGCGGTATTGCTGTCACAGTTGAAGATGCTGCTGTGAATGATGTTACTACTGCTGTGTACCTCCACACCTCCGTCGCATAGCCTTTGCGGAACTACGTCACGCTTGGGAAATGGGCAACAAATAGAATTCCGAATGTCACCCGGTAGCGTAGCCAATGCACCTCAAGACCATATCCCTCCGTCCCCATCGACGATTTCCATTATCTTCATCGCACGGCTCTGCACTATCGCTGCTGTAGGGCTAGTCGAAGCCACCCTGGGTGTTGGTCGTTGATAAACATTGCTCCCTCTTTGTGTTGAAAGCAAGCATGGAGTGCTCGCCATCCATTTGCGACACATCGCCCAACCTAGTTCCCACACAACCATTAGCCAATGCCTCTCCCGAAGTCAACGAACAACTCTCACCACACTCGCACCCCCTCCCCAATCCTCCCCTTGACCCCCCCCTTGTTCTCACAACATCTCAGGTGGACGACCGCATCGCCGGACTCCCTGGAGGTACCCTGTTCCCCGACGATCTCGCCCTCAAGCTCATCCAGACCTACGACCAGAACGGGGACGGGCTGCTGCAGCAGTCGGAGTTCGCCCCCACGGAGGAGCTCAGGACGAGGCTCGAGAACCTCTTCAGCCAGCAGCGGGAGGAGGAACGCGTGGCGCGTATGGAGGAGCGCCAGCGCCAGATGGACGACAGGATGAGGCCGGACGCGGGGGCGGTGGTTGTGTCTCCCGGCGATGTCAACGACGGCCCGGCCACCACCGCCGACAAGGCGCTGTCCGCGTTGCCGTACGTGCTTCCTCTGGCGGACGGCGTGGTGTTCGCCGCCCACCTGTTCGGCGCGTTCCCGGAGCAGACGGCGTGGGCGCAGCCGCTGGCCGCCGTGCTGCTGGCGCTGCGGTCCGTTCCGTTCGCGACGCTGATCGGGTTCTTCAGTCTGTCCATCGGGTCCAGCAACCCGCAGATCAACAAGCTCGTGAGGTTCAACATGCAGCAGGCCATCAACCTGGACATCGCTCTGATCTTGCCGGGCGTGGTGGGTGCGATCACGGGGGCGGTGTTGGGGTCCGACGCGTCCAAGCTGGCGCCTTTGGCGAACGTGGGGTCGGACGTGGTGTTCGTGGCTTTGTTGGCGGCTGTGGCGTACTCCGTTGGCACTTCGGCGACGGGATCGTTCCCGAACAAGCTCCCGTTGTTGGGGCGGTTGAACCGCGAGAACCCCGACAACCAGGAGGGGGGCGAGGAGTAGAGGAAATGGGGTCATGATTTGGTGGAATTTGCCGGCAGGGTGCACGTTCTAGCTCGCCTGCCGTTTGTGTACGTTTGTGTGTTGCTGTACATACAGTTGTTCTGAGTGATACTCGTTGCGCTGGGCTCTGCTCCTTGATGTGTTTTTGACGCACTTGTAATGATGTGTTGTTTCTACCTAACGAAGTGCTCGTGGGTGGAGATGGCGTGTATGTGTTGAAAATATTATGTGGAGTGGAACGTTATCTCGTAAGTTGCAGTTGCGTGCCTTTTTGTGAATCTGATGTACGAGAGTGAAGAAGACATGTTGGTGGTTTTCTCTTGTTGTGACTGCTTTAGTCGCGTAGCGTGTAGCATGTAGGGTGCGTGATGTCTAGGAGATGGAATATGGAGATTGTTGTTGACTAGATCGTGTCAAGAGTCAGCTATTGTTCTCTAGGTACACTTGACCGTGC
Source organism: Ectocarpus siliculosus (assembly GCA_000310025.1). NCBI lineage: Eukaryota > Phaeophyceae > Ectocarpales > Ectocarpaceae > Ectocarpus > Ectocarpus siliculosus. The sequence continues at coordinate 2,820,905 of FN649731.1, read as the reverse complement.
GGGCAATAAAGTGATTTTTTTGCTTCGTTGCCGCGGCTATCCGGGCCTCGAAGGAGGACAGGTAGTAGTGTCGTGGCTCGTTAGCGCCAGGACTGCCACTGCCACAGACTCAGTTCAAGAGGTTGCTGGTATGCCGTCCAGACATGTAAGGTTCTCGCAGGTGTTGTTTGATAGAGCGAAGCGATGAAGAAATACCAATCGCGAAAACAAAAACCATGCCTTGATGAACACAATGGGTCGTGCGGATCGATCATCGACCACGACCCTGAGATCGGAGTTGGGAGGTCTCTCTCCGCACACAGACAACCTGCTGGTGCAGTCGGAACTTCGGCGTGGGCCAGTAATCAACTAACTGTTCATTCGCATGGCTCAAGCTGGTAGCATTGAGCATCTGGTTCGAGCAAGTGAGCCATGTAGTGTTTGGTTGTGCTGTCGTCGTCAGCTTGTGACTGCTGTCTTGGCACGATCTCTGAATCAAACCCTCTGCTCAGTCTCGAAGCCGCAGCTCTGCCTCCCTCTTGAAGAAAAGGCACGGCCATGGTTGTCTCAACTTGGAATAATGCAGAACGGATAATTCGTCGCTGTTGATTGCGATGTATGGCACGACAGGAGGAGTGTTTCCACGAACACGAGCAATATGCATTTAGTCGTTACCGCATGGTGCACATCTTTCCACGGAGAAGAGATGAAATCGATTTTTTATTGCCACAACCCACACCTTTACGCATACCTACGTTCACACCTCACACAAACACCGCATTATTAGACTTCCACGCCTTGGAACCCCCGTTTGCGGGCTTGTGACCATGTGCCACACGGCGGGGGGGGTACCCTCCCCCCCAGGTGGGGGTGTCACGATATATGCGAGGTAGGCCGGGGGAGACAAATCCGAGCAACGGTAGTTCCGATGAAGGTCGTCGAGCACCCGGGGTGAAAAAAACGGTCAAACATGTGCCTCGAACAAGTGTTAGGGAGAAGGACAAGTGGGGCGCGTCAGGCACGCTGGCGAAAGAAAGAATGCCAAAAAGTGCAAACATCCTACAGTGCTCATCATGTCGTTGAGGCATAACATCACCTCTCACCGTTTGACTCTTGTTGTGTACGCCTCCTGGTGAACGATGCTGAAACGTAGATACATGCAACCCCAGCGAGAACGCAAGACGGTGTCGTACATGAGCGAGAGCTCCTCGTCAAAAGTTGTTGCTAGCTTGAAGCTGTCGGCTGTGTATCCACCTCGACCACGTGCATGCTCTTATGTACTATGGAGGCACAACACTTGACCAAGCAGCACGATATTTATCAGAAGCTTATTCAATTGTACGCCGAGCGCTGCGAACACGCCCCAACACAACAGATCGGCAACGCCGCATGCACCACCACTCACAACCCCCACGCATACCGTCCCCTCCCTTCTCGAGTGTCCATCGCAGTGCCGCATCTCCTTTTGCGGTTGTGCTGGCAGCATTGGGTCGGTACCACTAGGATTGTATCTAGGTGCCGTTCCCGCCACGTGTGCTACAGGTCGATGCAGGTATAAGCCCCACATTTTCTTGTAGCGCACCAGAACGCGACAATTTGACAGCGTCTGCCACTGTTGCTGCTGCTGCGGACCCTCCGTCCTCCGTCCTCCTCCTCCGCGCGGTTTTCCAAGGCTTCACCGTCGAGCGCCGCCGCCAATGATATTCTGCTAACATCACACCCCCCACCCTGATGCCGCCGCTGATGCTGCTACTCTATCGGTCCACTATCTTTCTAGGCCTTCCGCGCTTTTTCTTCACAACAACAGCACCGGTGCCGGCGACACTATCCGATGCGACGGCGGCGGCGGCGGCGGCGGCGGCGGCGGCGGCGGCACGAGCCCTCTCCGCCGCCCGCTCTCCTGCCAGCCTCTTCGTGGCGGCCGCGTGGCAGGGGACGCACAGAGTGCGGTAGTTCTTGAGACTGCACTGCCCACCACCCCTCACCTGCAGATGCGCGGGCACGCGCAAAAACGCACGGAAACGGTGGTGAATGTGTGGGTGGAGTTGCGAGATCGGTTGGCGGTTGCCGCCCAAGTGTGAAGGCTCACGGCAGGCGGTCGTTTTTTTCGCTTAGTCTGCAGCGCTCACAACCCACGCGCAACTTCCCGACAAAAAAAACACAGAAAATCTTGGGGAGGGTTTTCTACAACGCTTGGACGGGTACTTAAATTGCGAGAGCGGGGACGTTGGCAGACTGGCAACGCATCAACGTGGCGATCGACGTACGAGGATGTGGAAACGTGTGCGAGAAAGGAAGGGCGACGAACGGGCCGCTGGCCACACGGCGGCACGATTGCGTCGTCATGAAACAATGAAATCACACAAAGCTAGCCTACGGTCAACGTGACACGATTCGTCAGGCTTGCGGAGCAGTGCGTCATAGGTCTTTAGCTTCGTCTGGCCAAGAGCCAAATCGATGGAATCAGTTTTGCTGGATATAGCCACGAACTACAAACTCTGTCGAATCACGTTCGGCTTAACTCATGATGTAGGATTTCGTTCTTCTGGACTGAGTCAAGAATTACAAGCCTCGGCGACCATGCTCAGCAGCTCACCACCGGAACGATGTGGTCAGCGTGCCAGAACTTCCCCTGTGTAGGTCTTCGCGTCATTCCTTTGGTAGGCATCTGCTTCCCGCGGGCATCCAATAATGTGTAGCGACAATAAAGGGGCGTTCCGAGCAAAAAAGGCGATACAGACGTGTCCACCTCTGCACCTACGACCGCTCCAGCTTACACCCCGCTCTTTTCGTCTGATTCAAGCGCAGCATCTCTTTGTCCAGGTCTCCCTGTAGTTATCACCAACTGAAAGCAGTATTTCGCGACCAACCCACCCCATTCCGCCCTCGGTTCTTCTGCAAGCTGTCTACCGTTCTACTGGCTCTGCCCCTAACGAGGTCGCCATATTTTATCTCCGGCAATATCACAAGCCCAACACCCCAACGTACCCTGCAAGTCTCGGCCAGCGAACACTAGGGCAAGAAGAGCGCGGGGTCTACCTCTCAGCTGCTGTGTAAAGCCGCTCACATGGAGAGAACGATCAGCCTCGAAAGGGAGCAGGTTTCAGATCCACCGGACAGACCAAAGAAACTGCACTGTGTACAATAATCGAGCGAAGCCTGCCCGCCCCTACCCTCGCACGCCATATCCCTTGAGATACCCACACTACTCCATCGCCTGTGAAGGCCGACGCCGTTTCGCACCTTTCCCTCGAACGGGGTCCCGACCATCTCCAGCGCTACCGCCTCCCTCTTGACAACCACGGAACCCTCGCAAATCCACGCCGCTCGGGCGCGCTTGTACAGACCCGCGGCGTCGACGCCGCACTCGGCACACTGACCGCCATCCCTGACCAGCAGGCACTTGCGCACGTAGGAGCCCTGGGTGCGGATCTGCCCCCAAAAAGGTGGAGAAGTCGAAACGATACGCACGGTCGGTCGGTCCCCAAGACTTTAAAGCAAGAGGTTCCGCCTCGCAACACGCGCGAATCGGGCCTGAAGCTCTCGCGAACTGCTCGAAAGAAGACGCCATCCATAAGTTGGGTGCTACTCTACCACACGCCCGTAAAGCGCAGGTGACCGCGTAGAACTTCATGTGCTGGGTAACGTGGTCCCATGCCGAGACGGCACAGCAGTGATATGAAGTACTCCGCTTTGTCTTGCGAAACACGTAATGGTGTGGGTCCGAAGAAAGACAACTATTATACAGTAGGACACAATTTTTCAGCTCCCACTTACGAAATTAAAGAAAAAGTTTTTTTATTAAACCTAATTGGCATCCCGCGCCCGTTTACACGTCGATCAGCACCAAACCCAATCAACAAGCAATCCCCAACTAATATGCCGCGCGCAACGCGGACGCGTGTCGCTTGCTCTTGCTTGATGAAACTAATCTGCAGCCGCCCCCCCCCCAAAACTTAAGCACCTTGAAAGCACATCAAACGGAATCTCTCCCCTTTACATGATGGCGACACCGATGACGGCTTGGCTGTATGTTGGATCGCTCACCCGATGCTCGTGCACGCAGGCATCCGAGCAGAACGTGCGTCTCGCGCTGGGGACCTCCTCGTTACAGAAACGGCACAGCGGGTAGCCCCTCTCCCCCCTCTCCATGGTGGCTCTGTCCACCCACCCGGCTTCGGGGTTCCACCTTCGCGTGGAATCGGGAGATATACAGCCAAAAGCCTCTGTAAGACAAGATTTATCCTGCAAGCTCTCGTTGGCAGCATAAGGAAGAATCACCCACCTAATCAATCCCGAGCAACCATGTCTGCTCTGGGTTCAAGTACTTCCTGCAAACCTGCCTGAGCGAGGGTTTTGCTCGCCCCAGACGTTGGTACGGGGATGCCTCCCCCGCCCTTGTTGCACCGTCTCCCACAAACCCGCCGTCCACACGATGACTTTTCATCTATCTTCCAAGCTTGCGCACCTTTGTTGCGCCTTGCCGTCACCTTCCGATCCCTCCGGCCCCTCTCTTGTCACGGTGTCATTTCTGCCAGCCGATTTCGTTAGGGCCACAGGAGGGAGAAGCATTGCAGACAATCATCGCGTACGAGGTTATCGGTGTCGGAAGAGGGAAGAGTTAACCGTAATCAGGCGGTACTTGTAAGGGGTGTTTATTCGGGTACATTCGCGGGCGGCAAAAACCTCACATCTGGGTCGCTTTTCGCCGGCGGCGGCAGGGCGTTTCGAGATGGGTGCGACGATGCCTCCACCTGTCCATGAACACGCCTCTTTGCATCCTGACCTGCAGGCTACTGTACCGCCAGAGCTCCCTCTCACTCCAACACAACGTTTGCAACCAGACCTTCCAGCAAGAGCCCAAGCCGCATGACCACTCCGACAAGCAGTAGCGTCGCGCCGTTACATCCTTCACCTGACAACGGCGTCCGGAGGCGCGAAGCCTTCGGCCCTCACGAGGCCTCGCAGCTCTTCCAGCAGCGCCGCCTTCGTCTGTCTGTCTCTCGGTGGCGTGTAACCCCTTTTTTTTCGTAATCAAAGACACAATTTCCCAGAAGGCATGCGGATAGAAGGACGTCGGGGTTAGGTGTGGAAGTTGATAAATCCCAACAGACGACGAACTGTGTGGGTAGACGGTTGCGAACGGGACTGTGGTATAGGTACAGAAGGTGCACCAAACATCCTGCAGTTGTACCTGGGGTTCTTGGCGGTGTTTCTTACGAGTGGGCCGGGGTGTCGCTGTACCAGCAGTAAACCGCCGCTGACGTAAGATATCATATGTCCCCTGGACAGATTTCCAAAGATCGATTCCTCCACCGCAGAGAGAGCGGCAGGGCAGACAACGGCGGTGTTTGAGACTGTCTCCTGGAGAGCTTTCCGACAACGTAGCATTCGCGTTCTACATCTTCTTCGTGCAGTAACGAGCTTTGAAAATCGGTCCAGGGTGTGTGGTATGTCACGCCTTCAGCAGTCCCACCCCTTTGAATCGACGTCAAGCACTGCTCCACCGGTGCAATAAGCTCCCATACTGCCGAACGTGCCCTCACTCTTTTGTGTTCGAAGGTTCCATGACAATCAGCAGGATCAGGAGGATCATGCACAGCAAGGAAAGAAGGTTGGGTCAAGGGTCTATCTGAACCAAAATTTCGGACACATACGCCAACTGCAGAGGGTTTTCTATCCAAGGTGCCCCTTACGCAATTGTAATAAACTAGAGTCTTACCTCCCCAAAATCACACACACACACCTATGGACCCCGATTTTCGATTATTAGGTATAATATGTATGTCTTGCTGTCTTGATTTTTTTTACACATTTTAGAACTTGTTTGATTTTAACACCCAGCGACCACACGCATACTCTCTGGTCGTGCGACCAGCCATGTACAGCTGTGTAGTAGTACTTCAATACGTGTGCGAGGGTGGGTGGATATGGGATAGTATAGCGTGGTGTTGTTGTTGTTGTTGTTGTGGTTGTTGTTGTTAGTGGTGATGAGTGTGGTCAAGAATGAATGAGAGACCCAATCGGTGAGACTGTTGACCCGTAGTGGTGCCAGCCAAACTCTCAATCATTCAAGACCGACCACCGACCAAGCCGAGAAAGAGACCCAATCGACGAGACTGTTGACCCCTAATGGTGCCAGCCAAGCTCTTCTCAGTTCAAGCTCTTGCCCTCACCGACCGCCCTCAGGTTGGTTTCTATACCCCGTCGGCGTAAACTCACCAATTTGGTCTGCGCCAACTGCAACAACATGATTTACATGTTTGATCCTGCACCTCGACAACCCTCGACGTAGCGGTATGTACTTGTACATCGTGTGTAAAATGTAACTTTTTTGGAACCTTTTCAAGGAGCGCTCCCGTTTATTTGGGGAACTCGGAGATCGGGAAGATGTAATATGTTGTATGCTGCTCAACTTGGTTGTGTGCAAGATCATTTGGGACCCTCCAAGCTTGGATCCTCGGGGAAAAAAACACAATTTCTGCCGTCAGAGTGCTACAGAGCTTGACACAGCATATGTTTTCTCGCGAAACGCTGATGGCTGCATGTCTACACGTTGTGTTACCTTTGGCTCTATACCTGCGTCGAAGCTGCTGGCGGATGTCGGCAACCTTGCAATTGTCCGGGTCAAGTCTTCGAGGCCACCCCGATAGCGACGTAGCAGCAGTCTCCGTTGATGCTGCTCGCTTCACGGTGCACGAGGAGGCAGTTGTGCGACAGCCCGGCAGTCTACCTGCTGCCGAGGCGCCTACAGCTAAACCTCTGCAGCTCCGTCTCACAATAGAGAAGAGGATCGTCGGCGCTACAAACGCTCGCATTGTAGGCGAGATACGAGAGAGAGAGCGCACAACGTGTTAGTTGCTCTGTTGGTTAGATGCACAGGCAGAGCAACGAGAGCTGAAGACTGCCAGCAGAGCCGCCGGTGCAGCGGGGGGCACCCACAACCCGGAACATGCGGGTCCCGCCGCCACAGGTCACTGCGGCTGTCTCTCTCGCTTGAATACACAGACATAGTTGTGTACTGCTGTGACTGGCGCACCGAGACCAGGATCACGCAACACGGAATCTTCCGCTGGGTCGATAGATCTGTGGTCTTTGGGCGCTTGAGTAAGCTGTGTGGCGCCATGTAAGTGGCCGGCTCTCTGCCGGGTTGCCTGGTGATCTGATGATCTGATGATGATCTGGTGGTGACGAAGTTTAGCCAACATTGCACGGCTGTGATTGGATGATGCCGACAGTTTGGTGCAGAAAACCTGGCGAGCAACGCCCAAGACGTTGCCTTGTAAGGTTGAAAGGTGACGGCCAACAACGGCCACGACACCAAGATCGGCGTAGGTCGAGGACTGTAGGGATTGTTTGATGGATACGTCAAAGGTGTGTCGCTGGTGTACAATGGTTGTATTCAACCAGCCTCGGATTCAAAAGCCTGTTGTAACCAAGATAATAAGAAGACGACACAACACCACCGACTGCTGCTGTATTCCTCGTGGCAATGTGCTACCACTGCTGTATTACCACTGCTGTAGCATCGTGCCCCCGATGTCGTTTGGGGTTTGGGGTTTGGGGTTTGGGGTTTGGGGTTGGGCCCCTCACGGCGTTGGGGGAGAGACAGGTCTTTTGGGGGGGGGGGGGGGCTGAAAAACATGAAAAAACAACCCCATTGGTTGCCCGCCCAACTCTCCCCAAAATAAAAAAAACAACTGTGAAAAACAAACAGCCGTGCTGTTATTAAAACTACTTTTTTGTCCCCCCCAAACTTTCCCGGGGAAAAAAAAACGGATGGTGCATGACAGGCACTGCTGTGAAGCTCAAACACATCAGATGTGCCAGCCAAACATAGCACCATGCCTCCATTCGGCCGATTGGTGTTGGTTTCTATATAGTCTGCGTCAACAACCACCTATTATATCTATCTATCTAGACCTATTTGGTCTGCGCCGACATAAAAAAAACACCCAAAAAAGTAGGCACGCACCACAGCAGATAGGCACATTTGATCAATCCTGCCGCCTGCCGAACCTCGCTTCTTGCTTCCGGATCGACAACAACAGATCTGCTGCCTATGACACAGCACGGCGTGCTTGCACGTATATATGTATACGCACTCACCGCCGCGTGTCTCTCGTGTTTGGAGGCACATTCCGCGCGAGGGAGGAGGTGATAGTTCTGTCTGTCTTAATTCATTCGCCGTCATTATTATTAATAGCATCGACCCGGCTCAACCCGCTGACCAATGAACTGACAGACAGGCACTGCTGTAGATGTCCTTCCGTGCGGCTGGCTACCGAAAATAACGCTTCTCCTTTAGACTAGGCCATGGTCTGGGACACACAGCAGTGAGGGGGCGTCAGTCATAGGAGAGCCTAGACTATTGTCCGGATTAAAGACAGAGAGAGACGGTACACAGCAGATGGAGAGAAGTGCATGTATGTATGTGCACCGAGGCTTCTGCTTTCGAGACTACTCGTTCGTGTGTGTTATTTCGGCCCCGTTCGCATGGCATGTTGTTGCTGCTTCCATCAGATCCTACACATACATGTTCGCCCCGGTGGTCTAGTTGGCAGCCTCGTAACCTTCTAGAGGTCAGGTCAGGGGTTCGAATCCCGGCGTAGGCGAGCTTTTCTTGCAAAGTGAGTTTTTCTCTCGCTTCCGCTCCTGGCCAAGTGGATAGCGCTAGTTCGTGTGTACACAGAGGGAAGAGAGTGCTGAACTCTTCTCGCATTAAAAATTGAAGGCGAAGTACCGCAGGAGGGGAGGGTAGAGAGAGGCTCTTCTGTGTGACCACGGGTTGGAATAAACGGCACTACTAGTGCTGTGAGCGCTGATTTGAAGTGAAGAACAAAAAAAAAAAAAAAAAAAAAACATGTTACTAACATTTTTTTATCGTCGCCCTCCTTCCGTGCACCAGTCTCTCTTCACTACAGTCTAATACTAAAACACTTGTGGATGTCTGTGCGCGTTACTTTAATTGAGGGAAATGGACAGAAGTGGGTATACCCATGTCATTCTCGGACAAAAGTTGGGTACTCGAAAATCCAGCGCGCGCGCCCTCCATAGGCGACCCCCAAACGACTCAAAACCCCATTCTGACACCTGGGCGACACAGCCAGGGACCATACACAGCACGGGCATCGACTTTTTCCCACTTTCAGGAACACCTTTGGCCCTAATACCGCCGAGGCGCGCAAGGCCTCACCAGAGTGCCCACTTCTATCCGACATCGCGGAGGATATCCCCAGCGGCGTGTACGAATTTTGTCATGTACCCACTTGTGTCTGTATTTTGACCCAGTTTTGTCCAAATTGTACCCAATTTTGTCCACATACGGACAGCGGAAATCGACCTCCACGTCACCGCACGGCAGAACATCGAATAGCCTCGGGACGTCTCAGAATCTCCCAACACCGTATCCATGGCATCTTTCGTATCCATGGCTGCCGACTGCGGACCGACCGCGGAGGAACATGTCAGAAACATGCCAGACCCCTTCGGTACCGGCACGGGAAGATTCGATGTTCTGCCGTGCGGTGACGTGGAGGTTGATTTCTGCTCGATTTCCGCTGTCCGTAAGTGGACAAAAGTGGGTAGTAGACGCCGCTGGGGATACCCACCACGATTCGGACAGAAGTGGGCACTCTGGTGAGGCCTTGCGTGCCTCGGCGGTATTAGGGCCAAAGGTGTGCCTGAAAGTGGGAAAAAGTCGATGCCCGTCCCGTGTATGGTCCCTGGCTGTGTCGCCCAGGTGTCAGAATGGGGTTTTGAGTCGTTTGGGGGTCGCCTATGGAGGGTGCACGCGCTGGATTTTCGAGTACCCACTTTTGTCCGAGAATGGCGTGGCTATACCCACTTTTTTTGTCAATTTCCTTTAATTATAAAGTACATAGGATGATACCTGTGTGTTGTATGTAGTGTACTGTAACACTCCTGTCGTCGCCGGACAATGAACGACAAGCTGGACGGTTGGTTGTCGTTTCGGAAAATATCGGTCCAACCAGCCTCGGATTCGGAGTAGTGCCTGCTGTGTGTACAAGACAAGACCACGGCACCACCACCTACTGCTGCTGTACTCCTCGTTCGCGGCGATGTGCTGCTGTATTACCATTGCTGTAGCATCGTGTCCCCGATGCCGTTTGGGGTTTGGGGTTTGGGGTTGGGGCCCTCACGGCGTTGGGGGAGAGACAGGTCTATTGAGGGGGGGTGCCTGTTAGACATGAAACAACAACCATTGGTTGCCAGCCAAACTCTCGCCAAAAAAAAACGACTGTGAGAGACAGACACTGTTCGAGCGACTTTCTTTGTCGTCGCCAAACTCTCGCGGGGAAAAAACGGATGGTGCATGACAGGCACTGTGGAGCTGAAACACATCAGATGTGCCTGCCAAACATAGCACCATGCCTCCATTCGGCCGATTGGTGTTGATTTCTACATATGCATAGTCTGCGTCGGAAAAACTACCCTAAAGGCTTTTGGTCTTCGCCAACACAAAAAAAAAGGCATTTATTTTTCTGCCGACGTATAGTCTAATCTTTTTCATCATGGAAGGAAGAGACACGCGTGTAGGCATAATCAATCCTGCCGCCTGCAGCACCTAGCTTCCGAATCAACAACAACAGATCTGCTGCCTATGAGACAGCACGGTGTGCTTGCATGTACTCACGGATCGCCCCCCACTCGTGTTTGCAGGCGCGTTCCGCGCGAACGAGCGGTGATAGTTCTGTCTGTCTTCGTTAGCCGTTATTGCTAGCATCGACCGCGTTAACTCGCTCAACCCGCTGACCAATGAACATTCAGGCAGACGTCATTCCAGTGCGGTTGAATACAGAAGATATCGCTTTTACTTCTGTAGGCCATGATCTGGGACACACAACAGTGAGGGGGCGTCATGGGAGAGGCTAGACTGTTCTCCATTTTTATTTACAGAGACGGTAGCAGAGAAGACAATGCACGTGTTGTCCCGTTCGCATGGCATGTTGTTGCTCCTTCCATCAGATCTTATCATCTTCCTCCTTCCGTTCACAACTCTCTCTCTCTTCACTAATACTTTACCACTTCTGGATGTCTGCGCGAGTTTCTTGAATTATACTTGTAGCATGTTTGTTTAATACTCTGCCGTAGCCGGACAACAAACGACGAGACAGAGTTAGTTCGTTTCGAAACCATTCTGGGAGAAGAATTACGGTCAAACCAGCCTCGGATTCAGAGGAAGTGCCTGCTGTACGCGTCGGATTTATCATCAACATCAAGAGAGCACCATTCACATGTGCATATGTACACCATGCGGGGGCGAAGGATAGGTGTAGTCGCCTGCGAGCTGTTTGCGCGCCCGTTCAAGTGGACGTTGCTGTCTGTCACGAACCCGTCCCTCCACGCGAACCGCTAGCGCCTGTCGGGAATATGTTGCTGGCACCTGCTCAACCCTGATTGCTACACAACGCAGGCCCGGCGAAAGGAAGCGGCAGAAGGGCAGGAGGGGTTACCAAAAATGTAAACCTTCCAACAACAACATCAAGGGTGTGTTTCGTAATGTATAGTTATACTCAAGTATTTCTGAGTAAATACTCAACCTTGAGTATAGCCCTTGAGTGAATATTTCAATCCTACCCATCAATACTCAGGAAATTTGGTAAGTATGTCAAAACTATACTCATGCGTACTCAGCTACTCGAGTATTTTACTCAACCTTGAGCATATCCTGGAGTATATATTTCAACAACACTCAACTTCGATTAAAGTCTTCGAGTAAGTATTTCGAAGATACTCATCCGTACTCAACCCTTTCAGTAAGTATTTGAAAACTACTCAGCAACCGAGTTTGATTATACTTACTCAAAATACTCTTGAACGACATCAAACAGGGACAGCGGTGGAGAAGACGACAGCGGCATTGAACAGCGGCAAGCCGAAGCTTTGGCGGCAGCTAGAAGCCAGGCTCGGTCTGAGCTCGAGTCGGTATTCTCCGCGCTGTACCCGCCGGATCTGCCCGAGGAGGACGGCATGAAGACTTCTCGGAACGAGAGGTTGTCGAAGGGGTACCAAAGCATCGCTCTCACCTACGGCGAGGTGTCTGCAACAGGGGTGAGCTTCTGCGTTGAGGTTTGCCTCTTCAACCACGGTCTAGCACCTACAAGCGGTCGTGTTTGCCCAGCCGGATGAAGAACAAGAATGTGTACCACAACCTTGCGTCGCTGCGGGGAATAGCAGCAAGACAGGTGTCGGTCGTAGCTGCCGTAGGATAGGGACAAATCGGTCTGGCGATGCGACAAAGGGAGACACCCTACCTTCGGAGCGGGTGATAGGAGAAAGTGCTTGCCTGCTACGGTGTCAGGTTTCATGCAGTCCAGAGCGTTCAACTTGGGTCTTTGTTGGTCAACAAGGCAACCACCTCTCCATCGCCGACGCCACCGCCACCCACCCCGCCGCCCCCCCTGCACGGAGGCCTCGAACTTTTACATACGCGAAACCTACATGTGACCGACTCTCTGTACACGCCAGCCCTTATCCTATCCCTGCAACCAACATTACGTTTTTCCTGTACCAACGTGCCAGTTTTCAGACATCTTGGCGAAGGTTCAAGATTCGTACGGCGGACTGCCGGAGAAAGGTGGGTGAACGAGACACACGGGGACGTGTAAAAGGGCCTAGGTCCAAAATTGGTGGGACTCTTCCATAGCTCAATGCTCATATCCCGCGGTTTTGGCGAACCTTCGAAATGGTCTTACTTGGGAGTTTATGGTGGTTCGAACCTTCCAGAAAAAGTGGAGCGTTGTTCCCGAAACTTCCCTTCAAACGCTGAATTTTAGCGAAGGCGTTGTGGAAAGGTCATGCGAGTGGGTGCGCGTATGATACGTTGCTTGAGGTCTGGGCCATGTCCACCATACACTACAGCACTACTGTCGTTGGCAGTTGTCTTCGCAAAGATGGCTTCATCAGATGACGACGCCCCCTTTTCTCTTCGATGGACCTCCCCCTACTTGTGTGTCCCTTCTTCCTCTGCTTAACCGTATGCCTCTGATTCAACGTCCTTGACGTTTGGAAAGATGTTATGTTTCGCGGGTGTCGCGGGCGGTTGTAGAAGCGCTGATTACCGTATCACCGGCCACAAAGCAAGGACTTTGGTGTTCTGTGTCGTTGTTATGCACTGTAGAGAAGCTTGCCGTTCTGTGGGCGCAGGACCAGTGGCGCTAGGTATGATACGGAGGAGCCCGAGATGCGAGCTGCCAGGGCGACAGGCTGCAATCGCTGGTAGCATGCGAGTGCTGTCGGAAGACGGCTCGAAAAAAATCCGTTCACCCATAGGCTTTTTGTGCTCGACGTTCCGCCCCACCTCTTTCCAGTTTTCTACTTCTATTTCGTGCTCATGCGCAGATTGTTGCCGCTGTACCGTGTGCCACCAAGCATACCCCTTCTCTGCACTGCAACTCCGCTGCTCTCTTTACGCTGCGTCTTACTATGTTCTTTTTTTTTTCTAGACGGAGTGTTTTATGACCTCGGCTGCGGCACGGGGAAGCCGGTGTTCGCGGCGGCGACGATGCACCCGTGGCATCGGTGCATCGGGATGGAGATCCTTGGAGACCTGCACGGGATTTGCCTCAAGGCTTTGGAGGTACATATCATGGGTTCGAGGGCGAGCGGCACCGGTATCGATGCATATCCATATCGATGCGACTGCAAGTAGAGTGCTGAGGAGCGCGGGCGCTTGCTCTGCACATATGTTTCGTACAAGTGCCAGCTAAACGTGTCCGCCCCCCGAGAACTACTCGTGTAGTTTTATTGATTCATTTTCGGTTAGGGCAAAACACTTGCGCGCTGCATTTGCGTTTCAATGGCTGCTGCAGTGACCATTGCACGCCCTACTCGAACGATACTCTGCATTTCACCTGCATTTCACCTACATTACAAGTGTTGCAGAAAAGGCGAGCTGCTTCCGGAACAGTGGAGTCCTTTCGTGTCTCCCACCAGGGTCGTTCTTAACCCGGGGATAAAAACCTTTCTCGTGGGTTCTGGCGAGACTGTCAGGAACGATCCACAGAACGATGGCTTACCTCGATCTGTTTCCTAAGGGATGGCAGAACACGAACTCTCCGCCCTTAACACACCTGTCCGCCCCCTGAAACCTGTTCACTGTTTTCGTAGAGGCAAACGCCTGCGGTGCAAATTGCCTGCGCGCACAATCCCAACGTTTCATCCCTCCCCGTCCTCATCGATTTGTCTATGTTGTTCTGCAGCGGTGGGAAGGCGGTTTGAGACATAAGGTCACTGTCGGGGAGACCAAGGGAGGGGCGGCAGAGATCGAGTTTGTTTGCGGGGATTTCACGGTGCTGGATTGGTCAGACGGTGAGTTAAAACGCCTCACACCCTTGTTTGCATCACTTTGGTTGATGTGCTTTCGAGGATGGCGCTTTCACAAGCTTTTTCTTGCGGTGGCGATTTTCATGAAAAAATCCCGAAAAAGGTATGACAAATAAGACTTATTTCACCAGCAGCATCTCTGAGGGTGAAACACGGACTGCTAGGGCCCGCTCCACCCAACCACGAAATAAACCTCTTCCCTGATGATAGGAGTAGGTTCCCATGTAGTCCGTCTCTGCAGGTTGTCGCGTCCTCCCTGGTCCCGCCTGCTGAAGTAGAATGATCCGCTGACGAAGTTAGAGGGCCTGCCGATCTAGGATGTCCTATTTGTATTTTCGAGCTTTTACCCCATGGGTTTCTACAGCTGGCCTCTTGCTTCGAATCGGCCGAGCTGAGAGTGATCCTAGTAAGCCGCATCGCACCACTCGCTTATTTTCACGTTTTTCATCAGTAGGCGGTTTGCTTGGGATGGTTGGGAGAAGGGATTCGAATACCCTAATTGGAGCCATATCGTTGTCTCCGGCCAGACAACGCGCAACACCTCCAGCTTGACGTAATCTCCGCCTATTAAACTCGCTCTCTCATGTGTCAGCTCGCCAACCCTTCCTGCGCTGCGTCCCTCGCCTCAAACGTCGTCTTGTCCTTGTATTCCATGACACGTGGCTTTTTTTTTCTTGTGTGGGCGCATCATTCCGTTTCTCATCGTGCCTTGTGACGTTTCATGCACGAGAAACCGGTTGCATTCGACTCACTCACATTGCGGGGAGATGTAACGTTGTTTTTTCTACCATGTAACAGCGACTGCTTCGGCCGCGTGTATTCGATGAACGGACCAACATGCTGCGCGTAGGAGATGTGGTGTTCGCCAATAGCACCTGCTTCGGGGACGACTTGATGAAGAAGCTGGCCCAGGGAGCGGCTGCGCTGAAGGAAGGGGCTATCGTTGTCACCATGACAGACCCGGTGCCTTCTCCGGCGTTTGAAGTGCTCGAGGAGGTAAAATGCTGAGTCTCGTGACAATCTACGCCACATGCCGCCAACATGTGTCTACCATGGCAGGCATAGGATTTTGCTAAGATAGGTGCATTTGATCAAGCGGTGTTTGAGGTGCTCGAGGAGGTAAACACTGAGTCTCGTGACAAAAACCCGCTACACAAGGTCAATGTGCGTCTGGCATGTTGGCATAACGTTGGCTTGGTGTGTGTCAGGCGCATTTAATAAAGCAAGCAAGTACGAACGCTCTCAATTGGCTAGCTGGTGAGTTGGCTCATTCCACCCCCTTCCAGCCCCCCTGGGATGGCTCATGTAGGAGAACGGCGTGCGAGCCAGGACGGTAAGGTTCGCACATTCGAAACGAATCGAACACCGTCTTCCTCAAGACAACCCTCGTTTCACCCTGCCTCTTCTCACTGTCTGCATCTCTCCCGTTCTAGCGTGTTGCTACGCCCCAGGCACCTGCCGTATCTAAGTTGCCTACATCACGCGCCAGCACTGAAGACGCACTTTTTTTCTTGCACCAGGCTCGTTCCTATTTCCTCTGTGGGTTGACCTCAACGACAACTCCATGGGTTTTGTTGTAGGGCTCTTGACTAAGCCCCTGTTCTCATGGTCAAGCTCTGTTGTATCTATTTTTTCAGCTTGGAGATCTTATTCCCCAGGCTCTTAAGTGGTCGACGGCGATCTGTACAATCTATTTTGTCTGCCTGTGCGCCTGACGCGTCGTGTGTCTCTCCCACCCCCGCCTTCCTCTCTCGCCCGCGCGGCAGACGGTGATGAACCAGGCCGGGCGATGTGCTACGACATGTTACATCCAAAGACGTGTGGCGAAGCCCCCCCCGAGCTTTGGGCCGGTGTAGTTCCTCGTGTTTGGGGATTAGATATTTATTGTGATGAATCAACGCGACGAGTATCGTCGGCGTTGCCTGTCTGAAGCTGTTTTTTTTTCTTGTGGCCGCGGGGTTTTCGCGGCATGGAAAGAGGACATGTGGAAACCCCAGACTTCCGTACAAGAAACACAATGGACGGATTACAGTAGAACCACAGGCCAAGCACCCAAGGACCAGCACGAGGGTTTTCGACAACAAACTTTCCTTTTTTGTTTTCTTTCGAATTGCCTTGAATAATATTTCCTGTGGCGTACGGAGGGAGACTTCCCCGTACCACAGTTCCGCACGGCACAAAGCCTCCGCCGTATCCTAACGGGTCTCTGCTACTAAAACACAAAATATCCCTCGGAATACTACCAGACGGGACGAAACTGTTGTACAGTAGCAGTATCGGACGATTGAGCCTCCCAATGGTACGCACTACCATTCAGAAAACACCCCATTTGAAGTCGTGCGATATCTGGTTCGGGATACAACAGTAAAACCCGTCGAGCCGTCTGATGTCGTAAAACACGCTTATATTTAGCAGTACAGCACTGGTACGATACACTACCGTGCATGCAATTTGACCGCCAAACGGGACGGCGCAGCTCAGCCGTCGGGCCTCGTGCCGCGCGCCCGCCTAGAAACCCCCCAAATCGGAGGACTCGAAGAAGAGTTCCTCCACCAAGAAGCACACCGGCGAGCGCTACCTCGGAGAGATCCCAGTGTCTCTCGGCGGTGGCGTGCGGTACCGATTAGCGATGGCCAGCTGTGGGGCACTATGAAGCGCTAAGTGCCGTTTATCTTGCCCTTCTTGACCGCCATGAGCCCGCTGCCGTATGGTGGTTTCACGGCAGTGCTTGCTTCCCTCTGAATCTTGGAGGTCCCCGCAAAATGATTCGCGTATGGTGCCTGGGACATCTCACTACACGGAGAAACATATGACGAAAAACACGAGACAGAAAAAAAAAGGGGGGAGGAAAGCGACAGGGCTACGCTATCGTGCAGCCCGGGCTACCAGATTTCGTGCTCGGACATTGCCGGGACAGGTCGCCATGGGATCAAGCGACGTGCGAGGCATGGTATCGTTTTTGTTTTTTTTGGGGGGGAGGGGTGGATTACGTGGCACCATGTCGAAGTCCTTCTGGCGGTACATGTTACGGCGCGGTCCATGCCAACCAAGCGATGGGACTACTGTACAGAATCATCACGGAATACAGCGACTTGACCGCGGCCGTCTGTGTTGATATCATTGAGCGTCACGTGTTAAAAACAACTTGCTGCACTCTCACCCAGCGGAGGTAGCCCTCGCGGCAGCCACCAGTTTTCAAGCACCGCCGCGGCGATCAGCACCTCCGCACCGGCCTTGTCATCGGCGGCGTCAGCGTCGAAAACAGCGTTGGTCACAATGATCCTGCTGTTGGTCACCGAGGTTGATCTTGTCGGCCGACTTGTCGATCGCACGGGTGACCTTGGAGGCCACGGTCCCGGCAGCGGCAGCGGCGATCATGGCGGCCGACCGGTCTGGGGCGCTCTCTTCCCTCTGTGTACACACGATCTTTATCGCTTTCCACCAACACCAGGAACGAAAACGAGAGAAAAAACCCACTTTGCAAGAAAAGCTCGCTTCCGCCGGGAGTCGAATCCCTGACCCTGGCCACTAGAAGGTTTTCCCAGGATACCAACTAGACTACCGGGGCGAACGGCACTGTATGCTTGGTCGATGGGAACAGCCATGGGGGCGCGGGTGTACCCCGACGAAGGAGAGGCATCGGGAGAGCAACAGACCTAGCGGGTGAATGCGCACGAACTAACCGGAAGACGTGATGCTGGTGGTGTGGAACTGCGCACTAATGTGGCGCACGGTGAGTGTGGTTTTGAGAACGTGATTTGAGCTATCGTGCTTTCTAGAACTGGGCCCGAAGGTGCTTCGCGTTGTTTCGTTTCTTGAGGTTCGGAATCCCGCCGACCGCACGGAGCAACGAGCGGAGAGGAGCAAGAGAATGGCAAAGAGAGCACACGGCAGAGGGCAGAGAAGCGTCTGACTGGCTTAACCGATACTGTCAATAGGTAAACTGTGCAAAACCAAACCCGAATACATGAATGGGTCGCACAAGACCGTCATTGTGCATCCATGTGCGTTGCTCCTTGTTGATGTTGTGTGGAGATGTGGAGATGTGGAGATGCAGATGTTAGGACTACTATTCTCCCGGATACAACAAGGCCAGTGTTCTTTATATCTCATTCAGAAGCGGGGCGACTGTGAGAAAGTTTGAGTGTTTTTTTTGTGACTTAAGGGGTATTAGGGTGTTTGCGAAATAAATGGTCTCCCATTTCAGTCTTGGAAGTTTGAAGGAATTCCGGCCCAAGATTGAATTTTGGTTTCAAAAATAGCTTGCGAAGACCGGAGCGCAATATTTCAGTCTTGAACATGCGGAAATTTCCTAGAACGTTGCGTTCAATACGACGGAGCCCCTTTGCCGCCGGCGGCAGACAGATGGTTGAGCCGACTCGGAACACCAAACATATTTATTTCCGAGCTTCCCGCTCACCCCAACAAGGCTACTACTACTACACTATCACTGCACCCTCACCCCCAGTCATGGAGAATACTGATGGAGCAACGTACTAATTCATGAACAGGCGGTTGGCCCAGTTCAGTTACCGGGAGTGCATGGGAAGCGTAGCGCCGCAAAAAGCGGAGGCATGCATGTGTGTACGTACCCCTTCAGCACGCGAACAAGTTGTGATACATATCGCAGTCAGTCGTCAACGGAGTCGATCGTTTCCTGTCAAACAAATCACCACAGCACGGTCCACAGGACGCACGCGCTGCAGCTCCTCACGCCTCCACGCCGCTTTTGAAGCATCCCCATCTCCATCACCTCCGCCTCCACCACCTGTCTGTGCCGCACTCCTGAAATCTATGCCGCCCGCCTCACCGCCTCACCCTCCTCACGCCGCGGCTTGATGTGTCACTTATTTTGGCATGCATGTAGAGCGGCATGCTTCTGTCCACGCATAAACATTTAAGATGAAGCAAAAGTTGCACCATGTCGGCAGCATGCAATGCGCACCGGGTGTGCGGTGCAGCGACGTTTGTCTGACCGTCTGTGGTCTGGCGGCACTGCTGCTGTTTGTAGTTGGTTCGCCATGGTGTCGTCTACGGCGGCCAAGGTGTGTGTGTTTGGGCAGCTCCACGGGATGGTGCGGCGGTGTCGGGAGGACGTCGGGAGTATCTCGGGGTGTGTAGGCCAATCAAAAATTGTTCCTTCAAAGACCAAAATGAGCAAGACTGAATTCAAGCTTTCCTGCGGTCTTTGGGGGCAATTCCATAAAGCAAAAGATTGAATTCCGAAAGATCCATCGGTCTTCGGCGCTCGGGGGGATCAAAAAGACCAAGATGAAACTGAAATCTCAACTTCGCAAACACCGTAACAATTATTTCATTTATCTTTTTCCTAGAATCGCAGCATTTTCTCCGGGCCGGGAAACGCTCTCTCGAGCGCTCTCAGGCCACCACGCGTATTCACTTGGTTTCAGAGTATAGTCCGGACCGTTCGAGCGCTGACAGGCCAGCATTTCGCATTTTGCAGTTTTCGCAATTTTGACGCTCGGAGCTACAATTATTTCATTTATCTTTTTCCTAGAATCGCAGCATTTTCTCCGGGCCGGGAAACGCTCTCTCGAGCGCTCTCAGGCCACCACGCGTATTAACTTGGTTTCAGAGTATAGTCCGGACCGTTCGAGCGCTGACAGGCCAGCATTTCGCATTTTGCAGTTTTCGCAATTTTGACGCTCGGAGCGCAGTTCCTTCGCTCCGATGTGCTCTATCGTCCTCTCCAATGCCAT
Source organism: Ectocarpus siliculosus (assembly GCA_000310025.1). Taxonomy (NCBI): domain Eukaryota; class Phaeophyceae; order Ectocarpales; family Ectocarpaceae; genus Ectocarpus; species Ectocarpus siliculosus. Next base: position 2,800,857 of record FN649731.1, on the reverse strand, counting down.
TCCGTTCGTCTCTGCCTTCTTTTTTCTCTACCGGTCTCGCTGTCTCGCCGTCCGTCGAGTCGTGAGAGACGCTCTCTCTCTCTCGCTCTTCGGCGCTTTTTCTCTCTCTCCTCTCTCGGAATTAGAATCGGAACCAGAGTCCGAATGGATGGGCGGTACAACTTTATTATTATGGTACCAGGTATATTTATTTTTTCCCCGTTCTCTCTCTGTCTGTATCTGTGATTCTCTCTCCGTCTCTGTGTCTGTCTGTGTGTCTTTCTCTGCCTTCTCCCTCTCTCATTTGTTTCCTGTCTCTCTTTTTCTGTCTCTCTATCTCCCTCTGTCACACACACAATAATACCTATAATTTTTACACGTGTGTCACGCGGCTCTTTTCTCATATGAGTAACATATCTTTATCTTTTCTCGTATGAATAATTGACAGTTTCGGAACCAAAAAAAAACTGAAATAAGGAAATATATTTTGAGTTAAGCCATCGTTCTGAGGATCGTTCCTGACAGTCTCGCCAGAACCCAAGATAAGGGAAAAATAATCAGATTTAACAGCGGAGGGAGGCTGGTTTTGTGGAAAATTTTGCCAACTTTTCGATTTAGCAGCTTTCTTTGAAATAACACATCAGGCACCACACACAACAGATCATCAGGCGCCACCCACACGCACACACACAGTCTGCAAGAGCATGTCCAGCGGCCGCCCACATAAAACCCAGCGCCCAGCGCAAATGCCCTGGAGTTGGCGCGCCACCAACACAGAAAGGGGGAGGCTGCACGGTCAGAAAACCAAGTTGGGGTTGGTTGTTGCGCGGCTTTAGGTCAGCAACACGCGCCCGTCACACACAGAGGTTGAGGCAAGGGGGAGAAAGAGCGCCGGAACGAACCGCAGCAACCGACGACGTAGAGGAGGTGGCAGCACCGCCAGCAAAGGGCAGAGAGGAGGAAGAGCACGCTGCTGTTGCCTTCTGGTGACGCGCCGCAAGAAAGAGTATTTTATTATCTGCTTCTACTTGAGAGAGCGTGTTTGACTTCGATGTGCCCCCGCCCCAAAAAAATCACCCTCTCCCCAACGCTTGAAATGCGATACACAGCACTTCGTACAGGGCTGCCGGGCATTATGTGTACTTCCTGTCGCTGTTCTGGTGCGGGTTCGTGTGCTGGGGTTAAGGGGGCAACACAGACACGCATGCACGCACATTCAACAGCAGCAGTGGGAGCGCTGTGATCAGGGTGGGTGCAGCTGTAACGCAGCGCACCACAAAAAACAGCAGTACCTGCGAACAGGGGAAGTTGGTTGGGTGACTGTCGTCCCACAGCCAATCACATGAAGCCGCCTTAAATCGAAAAATATTCGCCTGCAGGAAGTTTCCAGGAAACTTTCTTATCTCAAAATCTGTTTCCTTATCTCAGCAAATTTGGAGCCCCAGTCCGAAACTGTGAAATATCTTTTTCCGGAATCTTTTTCCGGAATCCATCGGCGTTCGGTCAACGGGCGGTGAGGTTCGGTAGATCTTCTTCGGGTTTTCTTCCATTTAACCTTCCACGATCCCCACACGTACCGTCCCCGTGTACCTTGGGACTCGCTCCATTGGGCGTGTCGGTGTAAGCCGCCAAAAACCTTGTATTATTATTTATTTATTTTAAGAGCGGCAGCACCGAAGGACAAGAAGTAAAATCAACCTCGTAAGCTACCATGGGCCACCGCGGGTACCTCCACTCTTTCAGGGACCCGACAAAGCCACTGAAAATATCCCCTCGCATTAGGCGGGGAATCCGCCGAGACCGCACTGCCGCCTGCTGCATCCGAGAGAACAAGTAATACTTAGAACCCGGTACAACAATAACCGCATGTGCGTGGCACTCCGCAACGTGTTGCACTACGTGGTCCGCCATCACCGGCGGCGGAAAACAAAAACAGAATGCTCGACCCAGAGTACCTGGGCGCAACGACACGTCTTGGGCGAAAACATCTACACCCGATGAACCCTCGCAATCATAGCGTGAGAAAAACGGCAGAACAACGTCCGACTCCGGGATACGCTGAGCTAAAGCGTCGGAGGTCATGAGGTCGATAGAAAACGGCCCCATGTCTTCCCAGAGAGCCTGAAAAGCCGCTGGGTTGAGCCTGATGATGCCCTCACGCGAAGGGCGAGATATATCATCAGCGACGACATTGGCAGCCGACGGGACCCATTTTAGGGACAGTATAAACTCATTCTCGACTTGTAGCTCGAACAAACGAACAAGACGTGCATGCATGCGTTTCCGGGTCGCGCGCCCGCCCCCTGTTGAAAGATCCACACACCGCGGTGTTGTCGACATCGATGAGCACGTGCGCTCGCTGCAAAGAAGCCGGAAAACGCGCACAGATGAGGCGCAACAAGTGGTACAACGCAAACATCTCATTCTTGTTTATATGTTTGTGTAGCCAATCGTCGGGGAACACCACCAGCGCGGAATTGAGCTCCCCCAATGTTGATAGCGCCACCCCAGCCAAGGGAAGACGCGTCCGATGATCCGTCGAGTTTGGCGATGAGGTGGCTCGCTCGCTGTCAAGGCCCTTCGAGCGAAGAAGCCGTCAGCGACAGCCACTTCTGGAACTCTTGCCGTAGCTCCTCGTAAGCATCACATGTCAAATCGACCTGACGCTGGTTGGTTTTGTCCATCGCGGAAAGGACGGCAAACATGGCATGCGTTCAAAGTGACGCCGACCGGATCGCCACGGTCATGCTCTTGCCCGCAACGCGTTGCAGCGTTCGGTAGGACACGCCCCCATCGGCCAGGGCTGTTCGCAGTAAGTCATGCAGCTTGTCCAGCTTCTCTTGGGGAACCGGAAGGTCATCGTCTCCGAATCGCAGATGATGCCGAGGTATTGTAGAGCTGTGACGGGTCGAAGCTCGCATTTCTTGAGTGACAGGAACTATCCGCAAAAGACCGAAGTCAGCATGGCGACGTGGGTCGCTTCCCCGGCTGCCAACCACTGATCCCGCGCCGGCCGACCATATGTGGTCAGGAAGTTGCTCCGCCAAGAATCATCGAGTATGCGAGAGAAGGGGCGCCGTTGGAACGCTGAAAAGCCGCCTTCGCTTCGCTGAGGGTATGGTAGACGTATGGGCTGAGGCTAAATCCGAACGGGAGGACGCACCAGCAGTAGTCGACGCCCTTGTAGGATAAGCCGAACAGAGGCCATGACGACGGCCGCAGAAAAAAACTTGATGAAACGCTGAGGAGTCGTCGAGGGACGTCATGTAACATCCCGACGACGCGATGCTAGCCACGCACTACCGTGTCCATGGCGAAAGGTATTTTCCGTGTGCAGCTGTTGAGCGGTCGAGCGTCATAGATGAGACGCGGTTTGGACGTCTCCACCGACAAAGCCATGATCATGCGAGGACGCACCGGACCGGTGGAGCTTTTGACGTCAACCCACCGTGAAATGCAACCTCTGGCGAGCAAGGATTGCATTTCCGCGTCGACGAAGCTGTCAAATTCCGGCGGCCAACGGTGGTTGGAGAAGATGCGCTGCGGAAAATGATCAACATTGTAGGGGAGAGACGGCGACCCGCCTCTGAATTTGGGAAGCAGAAGGTCATAAAGGTCTACGCCATCCCGGATGTACGAAGTCAATGTATCTCGTAAGGGATGATCACGGAGAATGTAGTCCTCCCATAACCCAGCATGGGCTCGCACGAAGCCAGGGACGAAACCCTTTGAATCCCACACGGGAGCCTGCCATGGCAAGCGGCGTAATTCGCCTTCCATCGGGTCCCGCGTGACCTCATCCAAGGTAGGAAACCCGCCAGAGGCCGTGGGAAAGGCGCTCACTTGCGCTCACTCGGACTCATCTGGCGGCAATAGGGGGGCTGGGGGCATGATCCACTCCACACTTTTGTGGCGGCGGTCAAGCGTCCGCAGCCATTCCTCGGCTGCAACCTACCCGTGAGCCAAGTGTAAGGAACAGTTCGGAGTGCAGCGACACACACAACAATTTCGAATTTCGAACCAAACCGGGAAGTGCCTATGAGAGCATTGGACATGCGACAAGACAAAAAGGGCGGTGGCGGGGGGGGGGGTCGGGAATACAGAGATCGAGATCCCCCCCCCCCCTTTTTTTCTTTTTTTTTGGAAGAGGAAACCTGGGCGCTGAGAACTGACAGCACGGGTTCCGTCAACCGCAGCCATTCCTCGGCTGCAACCTACCCGTGAGCCAAGTGTAAGGAACAGTTCGGAGTGCAGCGACACACACAACAATTTCGAATTTCAAACCAAACCGGGAAGTGCCTATGAGAGCATGGGACATGGGACAAAAAAAAAAGGGGGGGGGGGGGGGGGGGGGGTCGGGAATACAGAGATCGAGATCCCCCCCCCCCGTTTTTTCTTTTTTTTGGAAGAGGAAACCTGGGCGCTGAGAACTGACAGCACGGGTTCCCGTCAACATAGAAAGGCACACAGCATTATATATATATTTGCTTTTCGGGGCCCAATTTGTATGGCCGCGTGTGAAACTACGTTACGAAGCAAACGTCGATTCGATGCTGTGTATCCAGGCGTACCGTCGAGAAAACATGACAGCGCACGGACCAACTAACACAACGTCTCGCCGGACTTATCCAAGTGTAAGTCGACCTACTCACAGACAGGATTGCTAGCTACGGCGGAGTTGGTGTGCATATGTGTTGGTGTCAGTTGGGCGTGCTCCACGAGGTACGTCAGTACGCGAGAGGCACAGGAACTAATTCGGCATGTGACCATGTGGTGCTTACATAAAACAACCCGAACGATCACTACTTATTATTATGTGGTTGTGTGGTGTGCACGTTGGCACGCGACCCCAAGGGAAAAAAGGCACCACCGAACGGCATGTATTTGTGTGGTGTGCACGTTGGACACGCAATCCCAAAGGAAAAAGGCACCGCCGAACGGCCATATGTGGCATATGTATGAGGCACAAGCTGCATGAGATACAAGACAGCAGGTGACGGGAGCCCAGACATTCCCTAGTTGGGAGGGATACCTCCAACGCGGCCGCATGCGATGCGTGAGGTGGGTGTTGTTTATCTTATCCGTGAACAACACCAGGTACGAGGCAAGAAGACCAGAACCCAAAGAACGAAAGGGCATGAGGCAGCAGGCAAGAAGAAGATCCCGAAGAGACGAAACACCACCGGCAAGCCAATGTAACATTGTGTCTACCAAAGGGCAGACCCCGGCCGGTGTTGTGGTAAGAGCAACGCTAAGAACGAACGACTAACCTCAGGATACTCATCATTAGGGAAAAGGAGTAGCAAGCCAGCTGTCGACAAAGGAAAACAGAGACCCCAAAGGAAAACGGCAAAGCCTGAGGGAACCCAGCAACAAGCCAACAAACGCGCCAGGCCCCCTCACTCACTGCACACGCCTACTCGGGGCGGGAAGACTGAAGGCAGAGCCTACGCAACTTAATAAGGGCAACCATTGGACCGGTGTCCGGCACGCCGACATTTGGAGCATATGGCGAACGCACAAGTCTTGTGATTGTGGTTGGCGTTCCTGCCCGCGGCCTTGCATTTCTCGCAAGTGGGGCCGCCCGCCACGGGCTGGAGGTGCTGCTGGGCGTCCCGGAGAGCGCCGTTCAACACGTCGATCTTGGACTGACCACGGTTACTCGGAAGCGATGCGCGCGTGCCCCCGCCCCCCCGTGATCCCGCTTCCTTGGTCTTAGACTTCCTCGCGCCGCCGCCGCCAAGCGGAAGGGTGACGGATGGGTGCTGCAGAGCGGCAACACTCTGTGCCACACCGCTGGAAAAACCCTGCGGCGCGAGGCCCGCAGCGGCTCCAAGGCTAGGAGGGGAAGAAAACCCCCCACCGACCTGGAGAGGGGAACCGCCGCCGGCCGCCGCGACGGACTTCGGTTGAGAACCCCCGGAGAGACCCAAGGCCTTCTGGATGGTGCGAGATGTTTTTTGGTCGTCATCCAGCGTGGACTTCGAGACCCCACGCGAGTTGGGGAGCTTGTCCGTAAATATCGCTAACGCAATAATGTCTCCGAAGCGCCGGGCAATGCATATCACCCTCCACATAATCTTGTCAAGAATGCGTTGATCGCCTAGGATCCCTTCCGTGGCTGCGTGGTTCGCGGCTTGAAATAGCGCGTGATGGAAGTGAGGCCAGGAGAAGAGGCCGTCAGTGTTACGGCAGATTCGCAGGGCCGTGACGACG
>FN649731.1:2778570-2794562 GCA_000310025.1 Ectocarpus siliculosus | reverse complement strand
CAGCCTGTAGCCGTGACGACGTACTGCTGGAACTACAGTAGCAACGAGGGTGCGGCGGGCCCTGCGAATCTGCCGTAACACTGACGGCCTCTTCTCCTGGCCTCACTTCCATCACGCGCTATTTCAAGCCGCGAACCACGCAGCCACGGAAGGGATCCTAGGCGATCAACGCATTCTTGACAAGATTATGTGGAGGGTGATATGCATTGCCCGGCGCTTCGGAGACATTATTGCGTTAGCGATATTTACGGACAAGCTCCCCAACTCGCGTGGGGTCTCGAAGTCCACGCTGGATGACGACCAAAAAACATCTCGCACCATCCAGAAGGCCTTGGGTCTCTCCGGGGGTTCTCAACCGAAGTCCGTCGCGGCGGCCGGCGGCGGTTCCCCTCTCCAGGTCGGTGGGGGGTTTTCTTCCCCTCCTAGCCTTGGAGCCGCTGCGGGCCTCGCGCCGCAGGGTTTTTCCAGCGGTGTGGCACAGAGTGTTGCCGCTCTGCAGCACCCATCCGTCACCCTTCCGCTTGGCGGCGGCGGCGCGAGGAAGTCTAAGACCAAGGAAGCGGGATCACGGGGGGGCGGGGGCGCGCTATCCGTATATACGCGAACTAGAATTACTTTAAGCACTTTCCACAACCTGGAGGAACTGAAGCGAGAGAAAAACTCACTTTGCAAGAAAGCTCGCTTACGCCGGCATTCGAACCCGTGGCCTTGGCCACTTGAAGGCTTTCAAGGATACCAACTAACAAAAAAACATTCTTCCCGTCATGTTGAAACCGAGCGTAATATCTTCACTACTGCTGTCCACAAATAAAGATCTGTGCCCAACAGCGATCTACCTTTGGTAACACAAGACCCACCAAGAATCATCATACGGAACTCTCGCTCTCGCTGTTTTTCTTTGTTTTTCAAGATCGCCCCTTTACTTTTGAGTTAGTTAACTCCGGGGTGTTCACTTGCAACAAGGTCAAACAATTCACCTGGGACGTATTCTCAAATGAAAGCATGGTGTATCCCTTTGAACCCAGCAGGCCACGGCGCTCCTGCAGTAGTCTCCTTGATTTTTTCCCCAACCGTAAGTTCCCGAAGCGACGCCGGCCAACAGATGTCCTTGATCAGTTGGTTAAAGTCCCTTCCGAAGCTGAGCTTCTCCAGCGAATCTGACCATGAAACTTCCGCAATGGGCTGGTTGAAGTCCCATTGGAAACCGAGCTCCCTCAGAGAATCTGGCCACGAAGCTCGCTCAATCGGCTGGTTGAATCTGTCACCAAGAAAAAGCTTCTGCAGAGACGTCGGCCATTGTACCAGCTCGTTAGCCTGGTTGATTGCTACACAACCGTTGAACTCGATCGTTTTCAGCCGTCGCGGCCATGCCACGGCATCAAGGCTGCCTCGAAACTTACCACCGAACTCCATGTACTCCGCGTCCGCCAATGCCAAAATCGGGCTAGTCCATTCCGATGCCGTCGGCATGTTTACGTCACGCGGCGCGCTCGAAGCCGTGGTACGCGTGTCCAACACGGCCGCTTCGGGTGCGGGGGGGGGGCATCCGCAGCGGCCAGCAGCCTGCGAGGAAATCGTGGGTCAACTTTCAAGTGCACGTGGCCAGCAGTTCTGCACGCCATGCAGATCTCCAGGGACGTCAGCTGCAGCTCCTTCGTCGACGTGTACCAACTGTCCCGGTTGCACGTCTTGTTCAGAGCAACAGTGAGGGCGTTCAAGCATGAGTTACCAGTGCGTCCTGAGGAAGAGACAATCGTGTTTGAAAGAATGCACGAGTTAAGGCGGGCAAATGACGAGTTGCCAAAGCTTTCAGTCCGGCCAAGTTTCATTTTATTTTCATGTTATTTTCTCTTTTTCTTACTGTTTCCTTTTTATTTTATTTTTTCTCTTTTTTCTCTCTTTTTTCTCTCTTTTTTTTCTCTCTTTTTCTGCGCCAGATGGCCTTGTCTCTGCTTGCGCTGTGAAGTACCAAGATTGAACCAAGGGGGTGTACCTCTTTCTCTCCGGCCCATGATAGTGACTCCTAGTCTCAGTTGATACCTCGCATAGAGCGCAGAGGGAGTGGAGGATTCCAGGATATCTGTCGTTGATTTCTATTGACTTGCGGACCCCTCGGGGCCAGTTTATTTGAGTGTACCTTTATAGGGTAAGTTAACCTGTGACCACGGGAATCGACCGCGTCGAGTGTTGGATCAGTACGGACATACGAAGGTACTGGGTAGAGAGAGATCGGAACAATTTTTAATGTGAAGACAACAACAACAACAACAAGAATCCGGAATTGGTCAAAGACCACGATACACCCAATAGGAGACGGCACATTGACTGCAATTCCTTAAAACCTTAAAAATCGCCCGGTCAGGGCAACCTCAAATCCTCCGATATTCATTTGTTTGCTGCGTCTCTTGCTCACTCGTCCCGGTGGCCGTACGCTACAGTAGTGATACTGCTGAGGGAAAATTACTGCTAGTGCTTCGCATCCCTCTCGGCGAAACGGAATTTCATCATGAGACAGCGGAGAGGAGCAGAAGAGACTTCGTATTTTTACGGGCTGTTTGAACCCAGCGACATGTCGCTTCAAGTATTTCCTTTTTTCAGCAAGAGCATATCCTTGTAGAGCTCAACAAAGCACACCCGACATGAAAACAATCACTGGATGAAAGACCTAGAAGATTGGCGCCCTTGTTAATCAACGGGATGCGGCAGTAGGACCAGCAGCAGCCGCAGCAGGTGTGGAATGATTGTGATGTCACGCAGCCCACAACAAAAAAAGGCGCACGAAGACAAAAGAAGTGCAGCTAGTGCTCTTGTCTATATTCTAAGGCAGCCTTGAGGCGGAACACCATTCGTAACAAGTACCAGGTACGTTAACCGCAAGTAGTCCATGCAGGGTGTGGTGCTGCTAAACCTTGTTATAGAGGCCCCCGGAACCTCTCTTTTCTGCCGCTCCTCTATGTGCTGGAACTGAAAGAAAAAACGAGAGAGCTTAACCAACTACTGCCACCGCGTTACCAAAGGAGAGAAGGATCTAGACATCGAAGCCACAACCATCAGTAGTTCAACATCTGGATATCAGAGGTTCAAGATTGACACGAAATAGATGTTCGCTGCTGTCTTCAAATATTGGTAGAAGATGACGTGGAGCTCTAGATGCGAACAGCATCGGAGGTTTGGAGAAGATTATGTGCGACTAGCTCTTGCCGCACTGACGCCCGTAAGCTCGCTACTCTACCGATTCAAGAGCAGGGTAAATTAATGCATTTTCAGGTTGTAAGGGATACCAGGCGGAAATAAACGGAGCGGGCGCAAACCTCGCTTGTTTCCCGACCAGACACAAACGCGGACTAGATAAAAAGACAACAAAGAAGCGAGGGTGCGCTTCACACAGTCAAGCTGAGAGGTCAACAACGCTCACTCGACACTCTTCGTGTACGATGCACATGCTTGAATGTCTGCTAATTGTAACATCATTGCTCGAGGACGACTGGCGAGAGTTGGACCGTTCAAGTCTCGAAATAACGGTCACCTCGTGTGCATAGAAAATCAATCTGTTCCACGACAGTCCAAACACGAGGAGGAGTTCCCGGTTACGGGTTCGTGCTGTTGGGTACAAACTCCTTTCCCTTCGTGTCATGGTTGGTGATCAGGACAAAAGACGCATGCACCCGTGGGCTTTGCTGCATGTGGGGTGTGTGGGCGGCGATTCTCAGCAACGTGCACGCAATCAGAGAGCCGTTCTTACACAATGTTTCATGGTTGCAACATGAACGCATGGCATTTCACAGAATAAATGATGCGTTGGAAGTTACAGAATACCGTTGACTACAAGGCGGCACACACCAAAAGGAGAATAACACGGTCAAGCGAGAGACATACTAAGCACGTCCAACACTAGCACCGTGCCGACGCCATGCGTGCCGACAACGGATAAAATAAGACTGAGCTTGCGGGAAAAAAAAATATAGCCCTGGCCTTGACAGACGCGCACCATCGTTCTGTTTCCGACAAACAAAACATGTTCCAACCCGGACTCCACAGTCGGCGCATCGAGGTCAAACATTTGATGAGGCCACCTCAACTAACTCGTCGTTCATCTCTTGATGGAATCACCCCGCACGCACTCAGCTGGTACCCGCAACATTAAAGTGTGTGTAGAAGACACGGCGACATTTTGATGTAAGTTTGTTGGCACGAATACAATCCGCTGTTGGATTTATCTTCGTTTTCCCCTTTGGGATGGCAATGGAACGCGTTTTGTATCTCCCTCTGCACACGAACGTGGGGAAGGCCAAATATTCTTGCTTTCTAGGCCGGCGCTCGACGTTATTACCCGCCTGCAGTGTTGCGTTGATAACGGTTGGGGCGAATCCGTCTACGATCGTGCCCATCTCGGTTTTTAACGCGATGTGGCACTCTCTTTGGACCAAGCGGCCGTTGCGTCTTGATCGACTTGAAACAGACGAGACGATAAAACACACACCACCAACCTGGAAGTAAGATACAACGTTCACAAAAACCTAGCGGGGTCTCCTCAACTCGGTGAGAGTTGAGGGAATTCACGAACTCTCGGTATCAACACGGCACTCACCAAGCGCAGTCGGAGGCGAAGGAAGGAGAGAAGAAGCCGGGGCTGACGGCGAAACCTCCTCCTCCAGCACAGAGATGCACTTTTGAAGAGTTGACAGAGCCCGCTCGCGCATTGAACCGGACCAAAACAGCACCAGCTCGGCTAGCTTGGTCGCGTCTTCATTCGCCACGGCCGGCCCCCACTCATCTGCCGAAAGGTCAACTAGGTGAGTTCATCACAAAAGTTGCTGGCTTCGGATCAGTCGCAGCCTGACGTCAAGCTTGGACATAAAAAACCTGCTCGTAAACTCGTTATACAGCCTTCTGCTTCGAGGAAGTTTAAACAAACTATTCCTTAGGTTGGTACGGAGAATATTTCGTCAGACGAGGATTTACCACCTATTCTAACATGATACATGTCGCGTGTTTCAGAGTAAAAACAGGCAGATACGCTTGCTTCATGGTGTTCATGCCCTGCGGTATGACTGGACAATATCGCTCCCCGGCAATGGATACAGCGTCACTTCATCGATTGATACGTATGCCGTAGCCTCCCCAACCACCCAATCCCAAGCGTCGCTGGTCGCAGAGCTGTCAGTCGTAAGGGCAACATCGACGACAACATAGAAATCGAGCACGAGTCAAGAGCAACTCTGCACGGGAACATAACATCAAGACCGACCCGCACCCTCGTGCCAAGACTCCGATGTGTGCGGTCCTGAACAAATCACAGCAGACATACACCAGCACTTGGTGTGCGTGTGCAGGTATTGCAGCATCAGGACCACAACATAACGAGCACAGACAGACACAACAGCACACCAGCACCCCAAAACACGCAAAACACATGCGGCGAAAAAAATCCGAGGCGGCGAGGCGGCGAATTACCTTGAAATTCCCCAACACAGAGGTCTGTGTCCACACACACTACACACACAAGCAACACGTTGGCTACGATGTCAGACGGTGCAAGCGCGGAGTCTGCATTTTTCGTAGTACCGTAGTTGTTTGTGGTTGTTTGGTCTCGTGTGGTTTGTACGCGTTCTTGGTTGATTGATTAGAAACCGTTTGCCGATTCCGACAATAATGACAATGTTGAACAACATCAATTGCACATGAGCACCGTTACGATGCCAAAGTACACAGAGTGGAGTCCCTGATACAAGCTATGTACCTTGGTACAGTAGTGGCCCGCAACAGAAGCTGAATGAAGGGCTTGCTTTCACGCCCCCTCTGGATCGCATGAAGTGTCTGCCAGGCAGCCGTGCATAGACTAAGCAGCGCCAGCTTGTGAGGAGGCGGTGCTATCATGATGAGAATCATGCTTGTGATGTGCGCTGCATCATCTGTGGACACGATTCCCCCGTCGATCGCAAAAATTTATTATATCTTAACGGCAACAGAACAGAAATCTCTCTCTTCTACCCTGTTTCTCCCACGCCGACAACTACACAACAATAGGAGGCAGAAACAGAGAAGGACGTGCGTCAGTGTCACTGCGCCAGAATGTGTGCTGTTGTTGTGGACACAGCGACGCGCGGAATGATGCGACTTGTTCTCGTTGCAGCTCCTCTGTCGCCTAGGCTCTGCTCTGTCTCCGTTCTTGTCATTGCTGCCTACACAGCACATGCGACCCCCCCCCGCCCCCCCCACCCCCTCTCTCTTCCTCTCGCCTCGTTGCTCTCTCTCTCTTATACCGACGGTTGGTGGTGTGAAACCGGGGGGTTATTGGTGTTGCTGTCCCATGGGCCGTTATTCGAAGGTGTCCACTCAACAACGAAACAAGACCCTGACCAACTTAGGGTTGGTATACCACAGCAGTGGTCTTGCCGGCGTACCGAAGGTGAGGGTGCGCGAGCAAAACATGGAAACCACTTTCTCGACATAGACTAAATCAAATTCACACGATTCCTCCGGAGTGGGCTCATTGTAAAGGCACAGCAGTGTCGTCAAGGTGTGATGCAAGAGACAGGCCGAAAGGGCATCGCCAAGCCACAGGTAGCTGACAGCTACCAGTGTTGTGACTCTCCATAAGCTCAACAGCACAAACGTGTGACATATTTTTGACTCGACACATCCATTGCACCGAGCGCGAGAAAAACAAACCAAAGAGCTCTGCTTGCTACCACAGCGGTGGATATGTAGAGGTTTAGCTCAAGTGCCTCTCCAGGACTGGGCGCGTCACAGAGCAGCGGGGTGTTCCGAACAACTCTCAACTCAACATGACCTCGGCTCGGCCGCACGCCGACCCCAATCGACCCTGCCTCTCCCCCTTCGCGGTGCCGGCGGGGACTGCTCTCTCCAACCCGTCGTCGCGGGCTCGAGACCCCAAGCGGAAGCCGAGTAACTCCACAACACAACGCGACGAGTGCTGCAACCGCCCGCTCGCACCCGCATCTACTGTATTTTCATCACGTTTAAGATTGGTCGAGCTGATTGGGCGAGACACGGTTTCCGTGTTCCGACTCCGAACCCACAAGAAGCTGTGTCCTTTGTTGTGTAGCGAGCTCGCGTCACACATCACATCACGAAACCGCTGTGTTGTCTTTCCAGCCTGCATGCACGTTTGGCCAGCCATGTTATCAGTAGTACTTCAATACGTGTGCGAGGGTGAGATGGATATGGGATAGTATGGCGTGTTGTTGTAGTGTTGTTGTTGTTGTTGTTGTTGTTGTTGTTGTTGTTGTTCGTGGCGGTGGTTGTTGTTGTTAGTGGTGGTGAATGTGGTCATGAACGAATGAGAGACCCAATCGGTGAGACTGTTGACCCCGAGTGGTTCCAGCCAAGCTCTCAATCATTCACGACCGACCACCGACCAAGCTGAGAAAGAGACCCAATCGATAAGACTGTTGACCCCTAATGGTGCCAGCCAAGCTCTTCTCAGTTCAAGGTCTTGTCCTTATCGACCGCCCTCAGGTTGGTTTCTATACCCCCGTGGGCATAAACTGCCAATTGGGTCTGCGCCAACATGGTCTACAATGAATTGGTTGCTTCTATGAACACGCGGCTGCCCACAAGTTGATCAACACTGTTGTTGCTCAACCTATATCACGCACACACTTTGAACTGAACTCAACCAATGTCTCAAACACTGCCAACAAATTAATATTCGGAAACACCAGCTTGCCTTGCCTTGTTGCCCGGGTAACTCTCTCTCTCTTCTGTGAACAACAAGCGTGGCTTCCAAACACAAGCCAGTGTCAAGAACACGTCATGCCGTGCCACTAATTGCGCCGCAAAAACGGAGATCTTGTCAAACATCCCCTGAATCTATGGAATATGTGACAATAAAGAAGAGCGAAGGATATATTCCATAGCCCTGAAAGAACAAACCACAACGCTCGCACATATTTGCTGCCACCGCTCCTACTGCTCCACCGGGCCTTTGCAGCGCCCCCGCTGCCGGTTCTGCGACGGCGGCTCAGGCAACCTCGACTCCGGGCTGCTGCTGCTTCTCCTGCTGAATGTGCTGCTGAGCTGCTGAGGTTGCGCGAACTCTTGTCGCCTGCGCCTTCGCGTGCTCCTGCTGGGCGAAAGCAATGGGCTTGCTGTTGACGCTGCTACTGCAACTGCTGATGTAATCTGCTGAGTTATCTGCTGTTGCAACAAAGCCTGCTGCTGGTGCTGCTGCAGAGCCTGCTGCTGCTTCTGCTGCTGCTGCTGCGGAACCTGCTGCTGGCGAACATTGGGCTGCTGAATCCCTTGCTGTGGAACAACCGCAGGTGGGTTGGGTTGGTGCTGGTTGAAACCTGCTGCCGTTGCTGCTGAAGCTGCTGCTGCTGTGCCACACACGGCGTGCTGTTGTTGCGCCTGCTGCGGCATGTTCGCGGCCAGCGGAACCCTCATCAATAGCGGGGGCTGTTTTAGCCCTCATCAGAGATGCGACAGTAAGTAAGACGTTACACGAACGACATCTCTTCTTTTTTTCAGGACTGGCTACATTTCTTTTTTATTTCTTGCATCCTGTCCTCCCTCTCCCCGCAGGGGACATGAGACGCGGCATCGCGGCATCTACGTACATACATGTGTGTTGAAACCGCTCGGATACATGTACTTGCGGTTTTTGACGGCAGTCTATCGTTGTAGAACTGACTGGCCCTCCACCCTACATGTAGCTTTACGATACTGCATAACACGGGTACATATGCATGTTGGCGCAGACCAAATTGGTGAGTTTACGCCCACGGGAGTATAGAAACCAACCTGAGGGCGGTAGTCAAGGACAAGACCTTGAACTGAGAAGGGCTTGGCTGGCACCATTAGGGGTCAACAGTCTCATCGATTGGGTCTCTTTCTCAGCTTGGTCGGTGGTCGGTCGTGAATGATTGAGAGTTTGGCTGGCACCACCACGGGTCAACAGTCTCACCGATTGGGTCTCTCATTCATTCTTGACCACACACTCATCACCACTAACAACAACAACCACAACAACAACAACAACAACACCACGCCATACTATCCCATATCCATCTCACCCTCGCATACGTACATTGAAGTACTGCCACTGCTATACATGGCTGACCAAACGACCAGCGGGTATGCGTGTAGTGGGTGTTCGTGTAGTAGTCGCTGGGTGTTGAAATCAATCAATCAACATGTAGACTTAGACTATTTATTCGTAACATATCTACGCGGGTAGTACCGTATGATCTCGATACGATATCGGGAACAAGCGAGTTTATCAGCAGATCGCAGATCGCAGATCACGACCCTTCCAACAAAATGCGCCGGAACTACAGTAGTGACGGTTGATGGGTTGGCTTGATTGTTTCCCTCCCCACAAAACTGGCTCCTTGTCTGTGCTCAAGATCTTACATGCGTGCACACACACAAACCACGGCCGGTAAGGATGGTACAGTAGTGAGGATCTTGCTTAGTCGTATCAGCTCCGGTGAGCATTGTCCCTGCTCTAACTGGCGCACGCGGGACAGGGTGATCACATCACATGTTGAAGCGTGCTTCAGGTGCCCTTGTACCCGCCGGTTGTGTTTCCGTTTCGGTAACAACAGCAGTAAATAGGCAGCTCATTCGTTCTGGAAAGGACATCTATCTGCCCCATAGACTCTGCATACTTTAGATAGGTATGCATGGTAAACACTGTGTGTATACCCCTGTGCACACCACGTCATACAGAATGCAGCCAGCCTTGCTCAACGCACGCCGTTTGATCGATCTGATCTGTCCTTGAACGATCAATTTGCAATCAACCACCAGTTCGTTCAAGAGTCCCATGAACTCCCCCCAGAAGGGTGTGCATTATATATCCCTATGTTGTCTCGACTTCAGGATACAGCTGTTTTGTGGTACTTGGGACATGAGTCCGAGATCTGTGGGTATATCTCGAATGGTTAATCTTTCTGTGTGTGTAATTATTTTTCCTTAATCTGTGTGTCGCTCTGGGGTTACATGTGTGGTAAGCATAGGCCCCTGAGGGAGGGAGAGAGAGAGAGAGAGAGAGAGAGAGAGAGAGAGAGAGAGAGAGAGAGAGAGAGAGAGATAATATATGTAGATAGGAAGAGAGATTTCCCACGCTCGGCTCGTATAATACACGTTTCTTTCTTCATCGGATTTTCCTGGGATAACCTGGCGCCCCGAACAGACACCGCCGGCGGCATTATAATCTTGTCGCGCCTCGTCGTGCCCTCATATCCCTCTTTCTCCGGTGAAAAAATATTTCATGCACAGATCCTGCGGTCTCGTATCTTGCCGAGTCCATCACAAACATCAAGCACAGCAACAAAAAAACTCATCCAACAAGACGGTACGAGACATACCACAAGACGGACTAGTCTACACCCCAACTCACTGACACACACAGTATTTTGTTTCGCACCGCGGTTGTACCCCCACTTTCCGAAAGCCTACTGACTACGTCGTGTTCGATGAATTAAAGTAGATGCGAAGCATGCCCATCCTGCAATTTGACCCTGTAAGCCCCCCTCCCCCTTTCGTGTACCGTGCCACTCTCGCTGCTTGCGCGTGACATCTCTACCGACAACTCTCCGTCCGCAGGAGGTGATTTGTTGCAGCACAGGCTACATACAGTAGCTGTGGGGACAATTGAGAGCGAGTGCATCCGGGTGCACCCGCCAGCATGCCACCTCCATGAGCCAAACGAGCTCCTCCGTTGTTCCAATCCCAATCGACTTCATTTTCGATGGAAGGGCACCCCCAACGGTGCATAATTTGATACGCGCGCGGAACACATGACGGGACCTAGCACTCAGTGCCGCGTTCCTTCGACTCCTGTCCACAATGACGCGTGCGCACCGCTCGCATTGCATCCAACACAACAACTCAAGCACTTGACTCGGTGCAAGTCACGCGCACTCAACGAGGTATTCGTCTTGTTCTCTTTCGAAGCTGCCGGCGACAAAGAGAGAGGGCTTCAGTTGAGGCCGGGGCCACCCTCTGGCTATTGTACACCAAACTCAACGGTGGCAATTGAACCGGTGCAAGGCATATCTCGTTCGTTTGCGTCAGTTGGGTAGAGACCCGAGTTGGCACACACCGTCCCGCGTCACGCGACGCCACTCCGACTACGAATGTATGACTCGATTTGACATCACTCGGACCACACAATGACAACGTCACGTCACCCCGACTTCAAAATGGTAAAATCTTGGCTTGGACGGGACGCTGACTACATAATGGAACACCGGGACGACCCTGGCGACGCTTCGCCGGCCGGCGGCATAACCATCTTGGCCAGAAGCGTCTTGAGCTTTGCGTACATGGAACCTGCACAGGTACATTAAATCCCCAATGGGCGTGAAGAAAAATGAAGGGAGAGAGGTGGAGGGTGGAGGGTCGAGAAAACCAACCACGCCCGCTTAGGTGTTTGGGTGTGCTCATGGGTACACGTGTCTATAGGCCGTTGGCGTCGCGTTCCCACAATACCGAGGACAGAGCGACATGCCGTGCTTTCGTCGGCCCACGCTGTGTTTCCAAAGGCAGCTCTATGAGCCAGCGTTGCGCGTGAGTAGGGGAGATCTTCGACGACTCGCAACGTGCCTACAGCACCCTCCGCTGTCGTTATCACTCACGTATCAGCAGCATTCTGTTTTCTTCTACAAATAAAGGCCTCCAGCCATCAACACGATTTGACGGAGGCGAACTAAGACAGGCAAATGTGAGACGATGACAAATGTATACACTTCGTTGCGCAGCAAACACCTAGTGACATGGACGTCGTGCGCATTCGATTCTGTGTGGGTTTTACCACAATTAGAGACCACAAGGTGTACGTCTATACTGTACCAAGCGATTACCAGGGAGTACCACATACTAAACGTTGTCTTGTGACGACGGGGTTTGTCTCAATCGGTAGCAGGATGAGTGCGCCGTACACGTGTTGAGAACAGATAGGCAGGGATATTTCTTGACGCGAATAGTACCGCCTATTTCCAAGGTGTACCCCCCCCTTTGAGGGCACTTGGCTTGTGACCACGGAAGGCGCCCGCGTCAGTTGGGACCAGTACGGACATTAGAAGGTACTGAGCGGAGGCCGGAACGGTTTTTTATTGTCAAGACAAAAACATAACAGCGACCGAACAAGAACGAAATCTCACCGACTACTGGTGGGCATCTGCGCTTGGTCGTCACCACCTTGATGCGCGCGTCCAGCGTGCGGAACGCCGCCTGAAAGGAAGAGAGAGAGAACCGAATCGGGCCACGAACCATGGAAAAGAACGGGGCGAAACGGGTCACATCGCACCATTCGGCGTGGTGTGATTGGTCAGCATGCCGGCATGTCCCGTGGAGGGTATCGCCCGACACCTCCTACGGTGTTTTTGTCATTTGAGGTGCTACGGCCGCGAATCATTGTGCATCGCATTGTGCAGCTGATCCTACATGGATCGCAGGCGTTCGGCCCATCACGAGGCGGTGACGCTGCTGCTGCGTTTGGCCGAGGGCATCGAGGAACGCGCGCCCTCGGGACTAAGACATCTCGATCACTTAATTTATCGCGAAGGAGGTCCTTATAAAAAAACTACGCATGCATACACTCCGGGCCAAACAGCAAGAGTTTCCCTTGTCGGTAAAATCCCAAACCGCTTGTGTATGCTGTAGTGTGTGAGGGATTTCTGAATCCATGTTTACTGCCGTTCTTTGACTATTTGATTCTAGAAAGTGTGCACCCTTATTGGTAGTTTGTCTTCGAACGGCTCCGCGTCCGTTGGACCGATACGGATGCTAGAAGGTACTGAGCAGAGGCCGGAACGGGTTTTAATGTTAAGACAACAGCAACAACAACCATAACCACTACAGGCGACTCCTTTTCTGGCTTCAATGCCCATGCCCAATGAGTGACGTCACAGGATCCAATGAAAGGGGCCCGCCTCACCTGCGTGTACCCCCTTCCCGTGGCAGCGTTGATCATGTACTTCATGCGGAGAGTTTGCCAGTATAGGCCCAGCATCACGAAATTCCTGGCGAGTGGGTGGGGGGATGGGGGGGCTGTTTCGTGCAACGACACACCGAAACGTTGGACACAAAATGGGAAAAGTTCCAGAAAATGTTCCTCGTCAAGAACAAACAAAACCCCAGAACATGTCTCCAAACACTCATCAAACGCATTGCTATCTACGTTGTGCGGATACTGTAGCAGGTCCCTAGCCAACCAAACATGCACCAAAACACAGACAACATCGGCCAGGTCGATGGAGTGCCACGAAAACAAATTTGCCGAGAAACGCTCACGACAAGATGGAAGAAGAACGTCCAAGGAGCCACAACTGAAAACTCCCCAGCAAAAACACCACACATATACAAATACGCGTAAATGGTGCTCGCCATTTTACATCCGCAACCTGCGCACGAAGCAACGATTTGGGTTGCTCTGTTGCTGCTGGACCAGCATTTTACGGGTTTTTCCTAAGGCCTTGCATAGATACCGTTGTCTGTTTTTCTTTGTTGCGACCGCGGGAGTCGTGTCTCGAAAACCTAGCACCCTGAGTGTCTCTACGGCAGGGTGGTGGAAACACTCCGTTCGCGGCATGGCAGTGTTGTCGTGTGATCACAGGCTCCGAGGTAGCAACAATGACAACATCACCACACCAACAACAACACAACAAGACGCCAACAACAACAACAACACAACAAGACGCCATCACCACCACCAACAACAACAACAACATGGTATCCACCACTACACCGAAAACAGCAACAGGGACAGCAACATTATCAACAAGAAAAGAAGCAGCAACAACAAATATAACGACAGCATGGCATACCTGCGGGGGAGCAGCAACTCCGCCACGAGGATCATGCCGAACATGACCTCAATCCAGGCACCCCACTCGCTAGCCTTGCTCTTTGCCGCTGACCACCGGTCCGTCACGCTACACCACCAAAAAAATTGGGAATGATGTACGGCGACAGCATATGAATTGCTGCGTGCAACAGACTGGTGGTGTGGGTGGGTGACCTTCGTTGTGACACGGCAGTGCTATTTAGCGCCGACGTGATGTATCAGGCTACCGATGATGAGCGAATCTCGGGCAGTTGAACGGATGGGACAGGGTACGCTTCACGAATTCGGAGCGAAACCGGAAGGACACCAAACGGGCAGCTAATTGAATCGCGGCACAAGGTAATACGGATATGTTAGGCCAGCAAAGGCAGTATGAATCCATCCCATGCAACGAACAAGATAACACCGCGAACACGAGACACCGAACACGAGTATTATAGTATCATATCAAGGGACGTCGATGATGCTGTCAACAACTGCCATGGTACATCGTTGGAAGAACGAATTCAATGTTATGTATTGATCGCATACGGGGGTGCTTGTAACAACAACAGCAACAACGACAATGGTATTTCCGGGAAAGTGCCAACTCTTGGCCTGATTTGTGGGGGTGAAAACGAAGTCGTGCAGCAGAGATCTCCCTCTTGTCCTCCCAATACAACGGGCTCCAGGCTCATTATGCCACAAAAAATCAACCCCATCCAAACAAAGCAACAGCAGTCCCGTACAAGTGCGAGCCATCATGCTCTTTCATAGCTTCAATGCTCCGCAACCGAGAGAGGGTGTGAAAAATTCGCCCGAAACCACCTTTCTTGACATCGGCAACCTCTTTCTTTGCGGCGCTCTGAAAGTAGGTCGAAGGCGCGTGCGTTGACTCACGGTATTTCGTTTCAATGGGGTGTTTTCTTGGAAGCGATGTTTTCCGCTGCTTCTGTGCGAATGCTGCTGTTGTCTTACCTCCGACTGCCCCAATTCGGGATGCCGAACAGCGCCCCGCCGAACCTGTCCACGCCCCGGTTGAGCTTTTCGAAAAACGCCCCCGGCGACATCTGGAGAAGACCGCTCAGGAACCACAGGAAGTCCGTTAATTCTAGCAGAACCATCTTTGCAGCGAGCGGACGAGAGACGAACAGACAGACGGGGACAGGCGGGGGGCGGGGGGGGGGTGTACTCATAGCTTTCCATACCGTAGCCGTTGTAACATTCAGGGGGGAGCGGGGAGGGACAACACGTCCATCACTGCTGTCATATTGAGTCACTTCAAGAGGCAAGGGACGGTCAGCACCAAGGTCATGGCAAGTGACGGGAGAGAGGGAGCTACGAAAGCACCTTCCAGCAGTTTTCTGAGGGCACAAAATGCTGGACGCGCGGACGACTGCTGATCGAACCCGATGCCGTATGCAATCCCCCTCGAACTCCAAAAGGCGCTATTGTCATCATCTTCCATACGATGCGGCGAGGTCCTGAGGGATGCGGTGAGAACCAGGAAAAATACTACTCGACAAACGCTCTACGTCTTGCCGTGGCTCTCCCCTCAAAGCAAGAGACCCCACATGCGCCGCACGAGAGAGCACGGAAAGAAGATAGATAGGACCAAAACAAGCAAGCATCCCCTGTTGGTCAGGGCACAATCTGCGGCAATTCCGCTGTCTCGCTTCATGGTCTCTCCTTTTGCGCTCACCGGTACGATGCCGACGAGGTATGGCCTGTTGAACACGAAGAGCAGGGCCGTCATGATCGTTTGGCAGCAGGGATCGGTGACCACGTTCGCCGCATACTGACAAGGCAAGGTTCCAACAGGTTTGACACGACAACGTTGGGTTGGATAGGGTGAATCGTTCGCACTCCTCTCTACATCTTCGAACACCGATGTAAATTCGATTCTCTGACGCCCCTTGCTTATTCGATCTCCCCGCAGTCCCCTCCCGCCACCCTCCGTCTACTCAACACCAACTCAACAGTAGCTACCACTTCCCGTCGTATCCCTTAATCCCCCCAGCCCTCCCCCGTCCTTTCTATCCACCAACGCCTTGCGCGGACAACTCACTTCTCGTTGCCTTCGTTTGCACTTACACTCACACAATCCCCTCCCCTCTCCCCGCCTCCCTTCCTCCAGTCCCTACCGCTGTCCCCACCCCCCTCAACTGAGTGCCCCCCCCCCCCCCCCCCC
>FN649731.1:2758691-2778470 GCA_000310025.1 Ectocarpus siliculosus | reverse complement strand
TCCCCCAACCCTTCCCCCTTGTTTTTTTTCCAAAAACCCTTGGGGGGAAAAATTCATTTTTGTTGCCTTTGTTTGGAATTAAATTAAAAAAAAACCCTTCCCTTTTCCCCCCCCCCTTTCCCCAGTCCCTAAGGGGTTCCCCCCCCCCCTAAAACCCCCCCCCCCCCCCCCCCCCCCCCCCTGTCTACTTCGGTTGTCACCTCGGCGTTAAACCTGAGCCTCCCGTGACGCCCGTACAGACCCAAGGCGTTTACGAAGATCATGGCGTACAGCAGCCGCCTGTAGGCGAACAGCGAGGCGGCCTGGAGGGGAAGCATGTACATCACCTGCGGGTACACGGGAGAGGGGGCAGCAAGGGTGCAGAGAGAGATGCTTGAACAGCTGTTGCGTGTCGTGTTGTGTGTCGGTCATCTTGACACGACAGAACATCGTCAATTCCTACTTTCAGAGGTGAGTATCACAGATGGTTTGCGCTGCTGTTGCTTGCACGTAATGACATAACTAAGCGACGGTGAACCAGGGTATAGGAATCGGTCCAAAGGACCGCAGAGCATTGTAGCCAAAGAAGGGCAGGGGGTGGGGGGAGGTGGGGACGGGGGACTGGGGATGGCATTTTCCGTCGTCGTCGTCTCTCGCTCTCTCTCGCTCACCCAGCTATCGACCAACAACTATCAATCAAAAGAGTGAAAAGAGATCACGACAACCACTGTAAAACCGTCATCATCAATCATCTCATCTCATCTCATCTCAGCTGCAGCAGCAGCAGCAGCAGCCGAGACAACAGCAGCAACACCGCCCAAAACACAACGGCAGCCCCCCCCCCGACCCCCCTCCAACCAGACATGTACCACACAGCAGTAAAAACAACTAGAAGCAACACTAGCTACATACCAGTCCTTCCTCGCTTACCCAGTTGGCTAGCAGGAACAAGCGCAGCCCGAACTGAAACGTCAGCGAGGGGTGGGCCCTGACGTACTCCGCCAGAGTCTCCCGAGGCCGCGCCGCCCGGCTGGCCGCCGCCTGCGCCGCGACGTGCTGCTTCTGCGCCTCCAACAGGTTCTTGCGGAGTTCCACGCTACCGGGTTCTCGCTCCAGCCCTAAGGAGACCGTTCCGCGGAAAGGGATCCTTGCTCATTTCTTCAGGGAGGGTTGGGGAAGAAGGCTGGGGCTACACCTATAATCAACTTGGTAGGCATCTATATTGCTCTGAACCACAAACTGTAGGCGAAGGTGGGGAAAAGACTGCGGAATTTGCATGTACAGGAGAGGAGTGAATGGCAGGGGGGCCTGGGGGGGGGTGAGAGGGCACGTTGGGAATGGAATAAACCCATGGGTTCATCAACGAACGCGCTAGAAACAAACACGGCGGATGCATCAGACGTACAGTACAGTTATCCGGATACGTGCGTTTGTACTCGCTCCAAAATACCCGTCAGGCCACAAAATCTCCATTCGAGACTCGCCTCGCCCCCGCCACGAGCATCGTTGCGTGTGGAGAAAACAGCGGCAGGCACCACAGAGGGATCTTGGAAGGAGAGACTCCAATCAACTCGCGATTGGAATTCGCCACGGCTGCGTTGTCGTACTTCGTATGGCGGAGCCGCTGATCATAGCCCCCCCCCGAGCATAGAGGCGGCATGACAACCCGGTACTAAACCTATTGTGTACCGACCCGGCACTAACCCTATGGTAGCCGCGTAAGAGTAAGGGACACTATCGACTCACCCTTGGAGTAGGCGGCGGCCGCCTTGTCGTGCCTCCCGAGGCGGAAGAGCGCGGTTCCCATCCTGGAGTAGCCCTTCGCCCAGGAAGGGTTGACCTCCACGCACCTCTCCGCGTCCATGAGTGCCTCCGTTGCCTTGTTCTGCCTGCAGCGTGTGCAATTAGCATGTTGGATTTAAGCAGAGGCGGCGTCCTGCCTCACAGAATTGATTTATCTTGACAACAACAACAACAACAACAGGTTGCTCCTAGTAGGCACCTACCCGTCTTCAACGAATGGGTGGCAAGGGGGGGGGGAGGCGTGGGGGACGGGCGCATCACGTAGAGCTGCGTAACCCCTTCCCCCCGATCCGAAATCGCTCAACAACATCGTCTGGAAAGAGGCGCAGCCAGCTTCTCCTCCACGCCGTCGATTCCGTCTCGAAAGAACCAACAGAAGTTTGTGCTCTCCGTATCTCTCGGTCAAGATGCGTCGTCCGCCATCCAAACGATCAACTTTATGCAATTGCCTACCGTAGGTGACGTAAGATATCACACCCCCTGGACCGTTTTTCAAAGCTCGATTACTCCTGTGGGCGATGCGCTTGCACGCACACGCATACCAACACGTATTCCAACCCTCCCCGCCCTGGCAAGTCCGAAAAGAGCATATACTTCCCCCTCCACTACCCGCTGCCTGTGTTGAAGGCTGTCTTACTTGAGAAAGGCTGCCGACCGGTTGCTGTAGTGAACGTGGAGCTGCCCGCTGGTGTTATCCATGTCTAGTTCGATCGCCTAAAGGGAACACGAAAGGGGAATCGAAGGGGGCACTGTGAAGAAACTCAGCGTAAGGCGGGAGGAATGCACACTCGACGCCATGCGGGTCCAAGGGCATTAGAACCTCAGAGAGCCCGCATCTCTACCAGCCCAGGGGAAGCAATACATCGGGTTTTCGCCCCACAGTGCAGGCGGTTGCGAAAGAGGGAGGCGAAGGTGAAACGGTTTCAGCGCCGCAGAACGGGAGGCACCCTCGAAATCTACGTCAACGAGTGTGGCTCAACGGGGGGTTCTTGTACCGACACCCCGACCAGGCCAGAGGCGCAAGGCGTAAGATGGCGTGCAACAACGACGTCAAGTGCTGACGTGTCTGCAAAGCTGTAACGTACACAGCCGAGTGCTGCTGGCAAAATTCTCTTGACGCCAGCCTCACTCACTCCGTTCCTCTATCTCTCTAATCTCCAACGTCCAATACGTATCTAGTCGGGTGCTGCAGAGAGACGGGTGAATGATAAACGTAAGAGACCCCCTTCCCTCTCTCCGTCAAACTCCTCCTTGGCACAGACATCGATTGCTGTAGGAAAGACCGACCTTCGAAAAACAGACGATGGCCCCATCAACATCGCCAGCCTTCCAAGCTTCCCCGCCTCTGGCCTTCGCCTCCTGCACGAGGAACCCGGAAAGTAGAACAAGACACACACACGCAATACGAGTTTTCATTGGTCAGGCGGTTAGCGCGGTCGATGCTGACTAAGAAAACGCAAGCGATTTGCTGTTGCGCACCCGGCACGCTCCGCAAAAGAAAAATGATTTCTGGGGCCTACCCACCTCATTAGGGGATCGAGGAACTTCATCAACCCCCAGAACAAACGACCCAGAGCATTTCGATGCATTCCTTGCGAAGCAGCCGGTGTCAGTGGGGAGCTTGTTGCGGTATGTAGAGCTGTCGGCGAGGCAGAAGCCAAGGAGTGCTGTTGTGCCCGAACGGAAAACACAAGGAAGGCTCCGTAATATTGGCTCCGCCAGACAAACGAAACGCGCTAATGTACAGAGTCAAGGTCACCCGGTTATTCTTGGTCAACAGCAGTGCCGCGAAATTTTGTACTCAGGGTACAGAGGGCACAGAGGGTACAGAGGGGTCCCTGTTTAGTGCCGGTTGAATAGTGCCAACACCCTGGTTTAGCGCCGGTGTTTTCGGCGGGCACGCACTGACTTTCCAAGTCATCGTCAGTAATTTGAATAGTAACGGTCCCGGTGTAGTACAAGTAGTGCCGGTGAATTTTCTGG
This sequence comes from Ectocarpus siliculosus, assembly GCA_000310025.1. Taxonomy (NCBI): domain Eukaryota; class Phaeophyceae; order Ectocarpales; family Ectocarpaceae; genus Ectocarpus; species Ectocarpus siliculosus. Next base: position 2,774,705 of record FN649731.1, on the reverse strand, counting down.
GCAAATACCGTCACGGAACAGGCACCCCCTCTGTATTGCCGCAAAACAGGGAACCGCTAAACCGGGACCACGCCTGCTGTATTACAATTATAATGAGCCGCGGAGCGAGCGAAGCGAGCGACATTTTTTCCCTTCGTCCCCAGGAGGGAAAAAAAGGCTCTATATATCGGCCAAAGTTGCGCCGCGCGATACAGGGGCCCCAAAACTTGGTTTCCGGGAAGCCTATGTAGCACACCTTTGGGACCAGAACGAGATCTATAGGGCACCGATTGACGATCTGCTCGCTTGTGAGGAAGAAGAAAAATAGCGAGCTCTTCTCCACACCGGTTTCGTCGTGCTCCGAGAGCAGATGGCCGTGCTTCACCGGCATATGTAGCTTATATTCGTAGGGGATTTTGCCCCCCAACCCCAGGGTTTCTACGCGAAAAGGCGTGCACAAAAGCGGAGATCGCGCGCGCGATTCAGACCAGGACAAGAAACACCGACGGAGACGCAAGAACACCACCAACGAACGCATCACCGCTGAGACGCTGGTCTGAGACCATAGCAGCTATGAAAACCAGGAGGGGCCGGGCCTATACGACCTGTGCACCGTGGGTATACTGTAGGCATGCGCCATGTGTAACCTGGCGGGTATTTATTGATGTTGAGTGGGTCCAACCAACTCTGCTTCAAAAAGAGCAGACCGATTATCACACAAATAACACACCTTCCCAAGTCCAGATCACACCCACCATCATCGCCAGAATCCGTCGAGGGCGTGAGGGTCTACTACTGCTGCTGCAGTGCGTTATCAGGATGGTTCCCCGCGGGATCGGTTCAGATTGCGTACTTACGCCGCGCTACTGACAAGACAAGCCGTGCCCTGCGTGCTGTTGTTGCTGCTGCAGGGCTGCAGCAGGGCCTCTCGGCCTCTCGCATCAAAGTCATGACGTCACATGACCATCAACGGCTTTTTGTTGTTTTGGTTCATGCTGGACTGCTTGCTTCCACTTGGTTGGGCGAGACTCTCGGAAGGCTTGAGACGAATGTGGCGGGCAAGTTGTGAGCCTGACGCAATATTTGCCATCTGTCGTGTCGCAATCCTATGTCTACGCTGCTGGTCGTGCTCTTCGACGGTGTGATGTGTGATACGCTCGCCGCCAAGGGGGATGCCGCATGTAAATGTGCTTCTTCCAGATGCCCAGATGTGCATGTTGGCGTCCGCACAGCGGGAAGACTTCACATTTTGTTTCTTCGTGCATGTGCATCAAAACGGAAAGAAACAACCTCATGTAAATTGCAAAATTTTGAACGGTGGTCGCTTCCGTCGCACACCTGCTGTCCCTCTGTGGTGCACGCGTAGCTGCACCACAAACGATTCACGCTGGTGTGTGTCGGGATTCGTGCACCATCAGCATCGCAGATAAGACTACTGCAAGGTATTGAGTCGCACCACGCGGCTCATTACCCCCCCATACCTAGTATATACTTACGCCAGCTTCCTGCAAGTAAATTGCGCAGCAGTTTTCGATGGAAAGCGATGGTGTCTAAGACTAGCACAAGATAACTCGTCTTGGGAACAAGGAGCGCGTTGGTTCAAGATGAAAGATACAACGGCACCCTGGTTTTCGCCCCGGGAACTGCTGTCCTGTATTCAAGTTTGGATTTGGATACGGACGGTGGGCATCACATGGTGCAGAGGTAGACCGCCAATTGCACGAACACACGGTTGGCAGCTATCCTGCATCATGCCTTGGAGCATGTGGTCGACTGGGTCTGGTTCGTCCAAAGCTTGCCAGCAAGCCAGAGGCGTCGAGTACAACCCAGAATTAACAGCAGTACACAGAGTACGCGAAGAGTGCGGGCTGATTTTCCAGAAGATGGCGGAGATGCTGGTATGTACCATGGATTTGGGGGTTCAACGAATCAATACGGAGCTTGACGGCTGACCTCCGATGACAGGTGCATGTCACTGCATCGCCGAGACTGGTAACGAGCGGCGTATCATCCAGGACCACAATGATCTAGCAAGAGAGAGGAACCCTGCCGGCACACCGGTTGTCTGTGGTGCGCACTGCTGCAGAACTGGTGTACATGGAAGAACAGACCCACAGAGGCATGTAGCTCACGGAGTATAAAACTGCTGTGCATTGAAACGCGTCGTGCGATTACCACACATAGCACCATACACGTCGTCGATATTATTGTCGCGCACAGAGGCACACGTATCCCGCAAGCTACTGCTTTCGACTGCCGTGTATCGCGTATCCAAAGCAAATAGCGAACCAGTTGCGCCGACATCTTTCGAACCGGGTGGTACAATATCTCCGGGGTACAAATCTGCTCTTTGTTTGACACGCTACCAATGCAACCCACGATACACGTTGCTTACATCAGCTGTCGTCACGTCCTCACAGCTCATTCTTGCGCGCGTCGTGCTCTCTCCTCCCTGCGTCTTGTGTGTTCACTGCCTCGTTGCACGAGAGAGAAGGGTGGGGTGTGCAGGGCGGGACACGCTTTTACGTTGGGGGGCCATCAGAATGGCACCTTAAACGAGGTACCATGTATCATTCACGGAGCCCCCCGGACGACCTCTAACATGTACTTAACATTCATCATGACATGCATGTCATGTGGACTAGGAGTAGGCTGTAGCAGTGACTACAGCAGTACTGCTGTCACGACCACCCCATTGCTTGCAAGGTGGCCAGGACAAAGAACCTTCCAACGAGCCTTCAAGTCTGCACCATCGCGAGCTATACCATGCACATCTACCCTTAGCGCAGCCCGGTACTACAGGGCCTCGAGTGCGAGATTTTCATACTTACTTGTTGCTGCAGCGCCACGCGGGAGCAGTGGGCGGAGTGGCTTCGAGTGCAGCTGGAGCATGCTGCCGCCAGAGGGAATCTGGACCTCTCCAACTCATTGCTCAAAGCTGGAGCGAATGGGAGTGAGGGGTGGAGGGGGTGCCGCGGCTTAACTCTTATCGACGCAGCTGCTCTCTCGGTGGGAACGTCGATATCTTGTCTTCTTCCCTGCTCCGCACAGCTCAGCCGAACGTGAACGTGGTGTCGGTGGCCAGCAGGAGGTCTGCTCTCTACACGGCCACTTTGTGCGGCCACGAACACGCGGCCAGGCGCTTGGTTCTTGCCGGTGCTGATGTGAACTTTGAAGACCCTGTGCAGAAGAGCTCCGTCATGTACAAAGCTATGCTGCATGGGCACCACATACATACATGCTCGTGAACGACCTCTTCTTGCTGGCGGGATTGGATCTGAACTTGGGAACTGGATCGGGGGGGAATACACCCCTCCACCTGGCTGCTCTCGAAGGGATGGACGAGTTAGCGTCTAGCCTCTTGCTCAGGGAGGCGGACGAAGATGCTCTCAGCGTCCTAGGCAAGACACCGCTGATGCGTGCATCAAGGTGTGGGGTCACTTACTTGTCTGCCGTGCATAATACTCTGTTGGCTGCTGGTGCTTATGTCACTGCCGCGTGGACCCGCTCGGCCGGTCGGCCCTCGGATATACCGCTAAAGGTGGATACGTTGACGTGCTAGAAGCCATCATCGGACATGGGACAGACGTGAACCCCCGCGGCGATTTTGACGAGACCGCGCTTCACACCGCTGCTCGCCGCGACGGGGCGGGTGCCGTAAACGCACTGTTGATAGAGCGAACGATGGGACAACACCTCTCATGTCTGCGGCGTGGTTCAGCAGGAGGGATCCCGTCCTTGCCCTCTTGGAGCGCGGCGCTTCCTTGACCGGGGAAGACAGCGACGGAAATGCGGCGCTGCGCAATGTATGCCGTAAAAAGTACAAAGGCGTCGCCGTGGTGGTGGACCTCCTGTGACGATGGGGAGCGGACGAAAACGCACTGAACGCACAGAATATGAGCCCCGCCTACCTGCTCCAAGATGAGTACTTTGAGCAGGATCATGGGGTGTACAACCAACCTGGTTAGCCCTCAGCACCAACATCTTCTAGCCTTTGCAAGAATTGGCGACGACTGGGATCGATTCTACAAGCTTCGGAGCCACAAACTAAGCATGCATATGTTAGGTTAGCGGATATCGTCACCTGCACCTTTACACATCACCTATATCTCTGCACAAAATGTTTCAAAAAAGGTTGGGCCGACGCTGCAAACCTGCGCTGCTGTCGTGGTAAAGCAACTATCCGAAGCTCCGATGCCGATTCTGATGTGTGCTGGATACGCGCAACACATACGGTCGCACGCCAATCCTCAAAACGGAGCCTACGAAATACGCACAGTAAGGTGCACAGCATGACCTTCGAGCCGCTGTGTTTGCCATTTGCCGCCGCACTAAATAGGCAGGGAATCTTTCTCGTAGGTTAATCAAGGAATTTCCAAAAAAATGATGAACCGTTCGTGTCGACGCCTCCATCGCGGGTGAAACTACAGATATCTCTCGAAGAATAAGTGGAATGCACATCGTTGTGAAACAATAGATCTGCACGATGCGCACCACACCGGCAAAAAAACGGGCACACATGACCAGTTGTTGGGACTGATGCAAACGTCCGCTAAGGACGAGGCCAAGTTGTTCCGTCAATAATGCTGAAGCCGTCGGCTCCACCCGAGTATGTTCCAATGCAATAAAAAAATCTCGTCCGTGTGGAGGGTAAACTCGGGGGGAAATATCAGCGCGATATGCATAAATACATAAGACTTGCGTAGGTTCAGCTACTGTTCCCCATCCTCCTATCGTTGCCAACCCAACGTGTACACACGACGCACCAAGCCATACCTTTCCACTCCCCAAGCGCTTTCTTGCCGACAAGCTTCGTAAAATACAACGGTATGCCAGCACCCAAACCCACCCCGGCTGCACCGTCCTAGTTTGCTCAAGCCTCTAATCTTCCTGTCCTGCCCGACCCCGGCTTCAAGTTCGCATCAGAATTTGTAGCATTTCCCACGACTTGAGTGTCATCCTCCTGCTGTCGATACCTCGTTCTTCCAAGACACAGCTGCACCGTTCTGCAAGTCGCAAGAGAGCGACGTTCTCGTCCAGTAAATACTTTCTATGTCATCGTGTCCGATGAAGGCTCCCCCTTCGTGACTAAGTCGTCCTTCCCTAACTTTTCCTTCGGACCAACGGCGGCGCGCAAACGTCCTCCAGGAGTTGCGTGCTCCATACAAGCGCTCCGAATGTTGGGGGCGGGGGGGGGGGGGGGTGCACAGCCACCCATCAAGACCCCCAAAGGAGTCGATGGCGCGTCGTGTCCTGCGGGTCCAGCTTATCTATTCTCAGAACCCCCAGCACACTCTCGGGCAGTTCGCTTTCCAATTCTCCGTGCAGGATCAAGCCCACCTCCAGGGAAAGGCTCTTGGCGTGCTCTCGGCAGAGGGACGTAACCTGTTCGAGTTTCACGCGTGTGTTTCGTGACTTAGCATCGACCGCGCTTAACGGCTGATCCAACAGAAATCCCTCAGACTCATGTTCGGGCGTCAACGCGAACATGCTCTCATAGTCCGGGCGATCCCCGGCGGTGTGTGTGTGCACCGTTATCATAGCATGAACCGCGCTCAGCGGTTGACCAACGGCAATACGTCAGTCTACATATGGCAGGATGTAATCCCGAATCCCGAACACGCCTTCTATAGCCATCGGGCACCCGGGCAGGGGGGACCCCGGAGGAGACCGGGCGACAGGGTCCAGTCTCCGGGGTGAAATGTACTTGGAAAAGTAGAAGATTCGTCATCACGTTGCGGTATCTCCTTCTCTGTGTGTTTCTTTAAGTACCATCGACCGCCTAACCCGACCGGATGCCATGTGGTACTTGGAAACGGTGAAAAAAACGATCGCACGGCGTCCTTCTTGCTCACACCTGCGAAGATGCCGAAGAAGACGCCAGGTCCACGTCCACCTCCAGGTACCTCTCCCCGCGGAAATACCGTAGCGATGCCTGGAGTGTACACGGCGACACAAGGCGCGGTGCATAAACGCGGGGAACAGGAGGCATGTGTCTGCAAGCGCCATACCGACAGTATGGAAGACGGGAGCCAGCCCTGGTTCAGGGCGGCGACAAATGTGTGGCGACCAAGGACAACCGAACGAACTGCGTTGTGTACAACGTGCAGGTTTGACTAAAATGGAGAGATCAGGTAGCAAACCGTGCGTCGCCTTGCTGCATCGCTGCTGCTACAGGGACTGGCTCACCCGAACTAACAATATGCTGTGTCCTCCGACTCTGGTCAAAATTGACATTGTGATGTGATGCATCGTCGTGCTACTCAAGTCCACACCAAAGAAGCAGGTCGTCTTGAGCGACAACTGATGCAGGTTGCACGTCATCGTTGGTCCGAGGGGTGTATTTAGCACAAATGACAGGGAACATCCCAGCTCGTACACCGTCACAGGTTTAGGCTAGGCGCAACTTCTGAGTTACGGCCTTGTAAAACAGGGGATTAATCTTCCACATCCAGTCTTGGCTGGATTTCCTCCAGACCCAACCTACGCATACAAGTACCCAGCTAGATTTAACTCTTACGAGACCAATCGCGGCGGCAGTTCCCCGACCTTCAAATAAATGAGCAATAGTGGTCGGTGAAGAAAAATCAAAATCAACTGAAAGACCACGCCGCCTCATTCACGCATGCTGCTACCAGCCCAGCACGACAACCGTGATTTTTTCCCCCCGCCATTCGGTAGCCAACTCGTCAGCCAAACGAAATACGGGACAACTACACGGCTCTAAAGGAGATCACAACATATGAGACCCAACAACAATACGGCTGTACCAAAACACCCCACTCATCCGAGGTGCCCACCTCATGCCCCAGCAGAGAACTCCCGGACTCGGGCAGCGCCTCCGCCACCACCTGCGGACCGTCGAGCAGGCTCACCGCCAGCTTTATCTGCTGATCACCTTGCCCCGGCACCCCGTCTGCTGCTGCTTTCACGGTGCCGCTGCTGTCGTAGCGAGTACGTACGTGTGTTGTGCGGGTTAACGGGACCAAGGTATATTTCGCGGAACATGTTTACCGCTCAGAGGAGAAGCCGGAGCCGACCACGGGCGCGAATGGTTAGAATGAGAAACGCACTTTTCGTCCATCATTCTCCCCCATGCTTCCCTTTGAACAGAAACGACAGAAGAGAAAGGCCGCAACAACTCAAACAGGGGGGCGAAGAAACCCAACCACCCAATTTTTCCCAACCGGTTCTCACAAAAATAAAAACGGAAAAAAACCTCATGTGCACAGTGCCTTACCAGGAAACGAAAAAATAAAGGGGGTTTCTTGGTTTCTTGGTGGACAAACTTTTGCACCCGCGTCACGGTATCGCGAGTAACTTACCGCTGATTTCCGGCCGGTGTTTCCCCCGTTGAAACGTTGCCGATCTTGTTCTTATCGCCCCCGTTTGTCAAACCTGCAAACATGCCGAATACCAACACGGGAGGCACCACGCGTGGCACCAAAGGAACCAACGGGAACGTCGTCTTGACACCGTAGCCTGAGCACATTGTTGCCGCTGAATGTGGCGTAGTCCTTCCCGAGCAACAAAATCATGACATCAACAGCAGTGTTATGTTGTCGTCAAAAACAACGACCAACAACAGACAACATACGTCTCACATCACGAACATCCCCGCCAGGGAGCGCCAGCACCTCTCGGCGCTTACAGAACACCAATACCGCTACCACACCCCGACTCACCACCCCCACCACTCCGCCCTCCCACCCCCTCTAGCTCATCCCCGGAAGAATCACGGTCCGAATCTGACGTTTCCCACAGGTGCGAATCAGACGGCGTCAACGAACCGCTCGCGGTGGGGGACGCCACCGCTGCGCCCCCCCCCTCCCCGTCCGCGGCGCCCCCGCCTCCGGCCCTCGTCTCTCCTGACGACGGCCGTGGCGACGACAATGGGATATCCACCAGGCGGTAGAAGACCCCGAAAAACCTGCGGAGGGATTCGGGACTGTCAGGCCCCAGGCACTCGGGGTGCACCGCCCACGCTGCGACGAGGCTCAAAGGAGGATCGCCGGGGATCTGCGCGTAGGCGAGCGCAGCGGCGGCGGCGGCGGCGGCGGGGGGGTACTCATGTCTTGCATGCCACAGCGGTCAGATTATTGACGACGTGTCTTCAAGAAGACGGGGCACTGTTCCCACAAGACCGATCACCGATACCCAATTGTATTTCCGTGCTTTGCCAAATGTGGCTTTACAAAGTATGATTGGGGGGGGGGGCTTCACGCGTGTGGTTGGGTGCGATTTTCGCACGTTTTAAGGCAGGCGAGGGACGGGGAGACGGTGCTCGTGCTTACATCGATCAACACACGCGTTGGTGCGACGCGCTTCAATGGATGCTGTCTGCATGCGGGATTCCGAGATGATCACTGAAAGCTATACACACGCGGAGACTTATTCATACATATATGCCTATACTTACACCAGCACGGAATACCACCACGACAGAAGGCATGTTCGAGGTCAACCCACCATGTGCACAACCCAATTTACTGCCTTGCCAACCAGCAGTCGTTCCAGTGACCATGCGATTTTGTGGTATTGAAATATGGAAACCCGTGAAGCGGAGGCGGCGCCCACACCTGGAAGTTGAAGATAACCAGGAATGGCGGACCGAGCCTACTGCGGCCACCCTCCTCATCAACATCATCGTTACCCCCAGCATGACCCTCTCCCGCGTGCCCCCCCGATCTAGCCGTAAGCTCTGTGATCTTCGAAGCGCATCGCCCCTTGGTGGCGATGTGGTCCACTCTTCCGCTTGACGCACACGCCTCCTCTGCGACCGTCGCCGCCGGAACCTCGTGGGGTCGGTCGGCGCTGGCGAAAGTGAACAACTCGGCGTAGACGAGGGGGCACACGGCCGGTTCCGCCTGTACCTGGGACGCGGGGAAGGGGGGGCGTGGATCAGCAATGCCATCGCAACCAAAAGCAGACTAGACCAGGGAACAAAAATGGAGACGAGCTCAATGATAGCAGCAACATTGGGCTCCGCGGTGGAACGTAAGACGCTTTCCAAAAATGGGTATGTGCTTGCGTGCGTGTGCGCGCGCTCCGCCCGAAATCATCGAATCCAATCTTCGTGGTATATTGCTACTATCTCACGTAGGCAAGGTCCCCATCAAGATCATCACCAACCGTCTAAGCGCCTTCTGCGACGCCAACAACATCCTCCCGGAGGAACAGTGCGGATTTCGACCCGGGCGATCCACCGTCGACATGCTGTTCGTCGTGCGCCGCCTCCAGGAGCTGGGACGGAGAAAGAAAATACCGCTCTACATGTGCTTCGTCGGCTTGAAGAAGGCGTCTGGTTCGGTGGACCGAGAGATGCTATGGAAAGTGCTGGCCAGGGCCGGGATTCCCGCGAAGCTGATTATAGTCATCCGCCAATTCCACGATGGAATGCGGGCCCGGGTGCGCATGGACGACGGAGAACTATCGGACTGGTTCTTCGTGACACAGGGCATGCGACAAGGATGTGTGCTATCCCCACTGCTGTTCAACATCTTCTTCGCCGAGGTCCTCGAGGTCGTCGTTATCCGATTCAGCGAGGATGATGTTGTTCTGCGGAGCCTGGTGTGCTTGGAGGAGGGGAAGACGGAAGCGGGGGGGGCGGAGGAGACACCTCTTGACCGAGTACGGAGGGCAGTATGGGGGATGCTATATGCCAATGATGCCGGCGTCGTATCGAGGTCTGCAGAAGGACTGGCGAGAATGATGACCATCATCGTTGAGGTGTTCGGGGAGTTCGGCCTGACGGTATCGGAGAAGAAGACGGAGACACCTCCTGATGATGCGCGCGAGAAGGACAAGCCGACTACAACACCACAGCCCCCCCCCGCCTCCACCGCTCACCATCGAAGCCGCGGGACAGAAATACGCCCAGACGACCGAGTTCCGGTACCTCGGTGGCCTCGTCAACGAACATGGCGACCTCACCCGGGAGATCAGCTACAGGAGCAGAGGAGCGTGGGCGTGCCTCAGGCGATATGGCCGGGAGCTCTTCGACAGACCGAAAGCGCCATTCCGACCCAAGATCCGCCTCCTCCTGCCGGAGGCGATGGAGGCACTGCTGTACGGCTGCATGACATGGTTACCACTCAGCGGCCACTACCACGCTGCGGTCGATACACCATCGACTGCTCCTTCGAGTTATCGGGTACAAGCGCAAGAAAGACACCTACCGGCAGCTTTCCTACGCCCAGACGCTGAAGAGGGTCGGATGCCAGAGCGTTGAAGCCACGATCCGACAACGACGCCTGCTGTTCGCGGGAGCATTGGCAAGACAGCCGGACGGGCGACTCCCGAAACGACTGATGCTCAGCGAACTGGCGGGGGGGGAGAAGCGACGTAGGGGGGGACAGGAACAGAACTGGCCGAAGTGTGTGCTCGACGACCTGAAGGCATTCGGGGCCGACCACGGATCTACGAAAACGGATCCATGTTGTCTCGGAATCCCGGTACCGAAAGACACGGCACCGAAGTAAAAGTGGACGGAAGCCGCGAAGGTGGAGGGGGGAGTACCCTGGCATGCGGCGGTGCTGCAGGGAGCGGAGAGGTTCATGACCTCCTGGCACAAGAAGGAAGAAGAGGCCAGCCGATAACGAGCGCTCAAACGAGACCACAAGCCAACAACCGTAGGGGCGGGAGGGGGGCAGGAGACGAACGAGACGGCGAGGGAAGAAAGTAAACTTGAAGAGACGGACCGAGTGGCGTGATACGTGCCGGATTGAATTTCTTTTAGCCAATCCCCCCCCCCAACGCTGCGTTTTTTTTTGCGGTAACCATAATGGTGGTCGAGTAGATCATGTTGTGCGGGGCCGAGAACCCTCACTCCGCGCAAGGGGGATGATCGCACCACGTTGTGTTAAAATGGTCAAGCATCCTCGAGGCAGTTACACAGTGCTTACAACTGTCTCCGGAAGTGAAAGCACCAGAAAATAAAATAAGTCGTACGCAGCTGTCATCCGTACGCAAGCAAGTAAGCACAAGATGCCGAACACCCTTAGCAGGATGCAGCTCACCCTTCATGCGACTCGCCAAATACCTCACGGCGCTTCGCGCTTGGTGATGTGAGAGCCTGGTCCGGTGAGAACCCGGCGTGCTCCGTCCCGGCTTTGTAGGGATGCGAGGTCAATGGTCTAACGACTACGGCATGCACGACTATGAGTACACCCCCCCCCAACGCTGCACCATTGCACCAACCCCCCACTAGTGATGACGTACCATTACCACGTATCGCTGGTTGGTGGCCATTTTTGCGTGTTTGCTTGTTCGTTCGTTAGTGGTCTTTCCACCGTGTGCCTTATTCTGTCTCTTATTTCTTGTTATTTTCGGCCTGGTCTCTTTTTGTCATCGCTCTTTTTCGTTTTCTTTTCTCTTTTCTTCCTGTTTCCTTTTATTTTTTTCTCTTTTTCTCTTTTTTCTCTTTGTCGCACTTTTTTCTCTCTTTTTCTGTGTCAGATGGCCTTGTCTCTGCTTGCGTGTGAAGCACCAAGATTGAACCAAGGGGGTGTACCTCGTTCTCTTTGGCCCGTGACGCTGACTCCTAGTCTCAGTTGTTACCTCGCATAGCGCGCAGAGGGAGCGGAGGACCCCAGAATATCTGTCGTTGATTTCTATTGAATTGCGGACCCCTCGGGGCCAATTTGTTTGAGCGTACCTTCTTAGGGTAAGTTAGCCTGCGACCACGGGAATCGACCGCGTCAAGTGTTGGATCAGTACGGATATATGAAGGTACTGGGTAGAGAGAGATCGGAACAGTTTTCAATGTGAAGACAACAACAACAACAACAATTGCCAAGAACTGCGACGCGAGAAGAGTCTGAACGAATACCCTCACCCAGGAGGAAGCATCCGCGAGGTACATTATCCCCCTTGTGTGTTGCTTGCTTAACATGACAGCAATCAATTGGCAGCTTCATTCACACCATTCCCCTCGAAAAAAGTCCAGCAGAAGCACAGTAGAGAGAGCGAGCTCACTCGCTCTTGCAAGCGGTGGCACAGAGTCGAATGCCACAAAAAAAAAGGCGCTATCATAGCGAGTGCTCACACACACACACCCGTAGGCGCGGAGGAGTTGTGGCGCATCGTGCACATACAAGTACATCGTACATCGTACCATACAACCACACAGGGACACCATCCTAGCGCTCACGAACACACCCGTAGGCGCGGAGGAGCTGGAGCGAATCGTACACAAAGCGCATCGCACACAAAAAAAACAAAAAGAAGCGACATGGGGCACACACAGGCTCTCACCTCCCGACCATCGGCCAAGAAGGACGCGCCCCTGACCCTGAAGCGGTGCCCGTCGCCGCCATCCTTGACGCCGGCGAGCAGTTCGACTCCGCCGCCACTGCCGCCGCCAGCGTCGCCACTTCGCGCCGCTCTTCCCGAAAGATCGACCCTGTTCCTCCCTCCGTTCTCCAGGCCGCCGGCAACAGCCGCGACAGTAGCAGCAGCAGCAGCGTCAGCGGCCCCGCTCTCTTGGTGCGGAACATCGCCGGGCACGGTCCCCGCTGCCCTTCTCGCCTCCCCCCCGTCCGCGTGGCCGGAAACGGACGGCCGTCCATCGAGCAACGCGGCGGCGCCGCCGCCGCCGGTCTCCTGTGGTGCGACTGTCACCGTCTCGGCATCGGGCCTTGGCCGGAGAATGGCGCCGGCGCTGGTATAGCTCTGCACTCCACCGCCGCCGCCGTTTCCGCCGGTCTTGGCCGTCGGCCGCTTCCAAAGGTAGCTCTTCCGGCGAGGGGAGAGGCCGCTGGCGCCGCCACCGCCGCTGCTGCTCGTTTCGCCTCCGCCGCTGCTTCCGATGCCGGCGCCCCCGCTGCTGCTGACGCCGCCGCTGTCGTCGATCCCGTCGTGGGCCTGCCAAGTCAAGCCGTCCATCTCGCCGTCACCGCCGCCGCGGCCGGCACTCACCGACCCCGCGCCGCCGTTGCCGTTGCCGTTGCCGAGGTGTGCGCCGGAGAATATGTCGGCCATTGACCCACCCGCATCCTCCGAGAAGTCGTTGTTGCTGCGCCGGGTGGATGAGCGCTTGTACGGGTTGTACTTGGTGGGAAACTTTGGAACTCCCTGTGGGAGGGCAGGAGAGAGAGGGCAGATGGATTTCAAAAACCAATGTATAATAAACGCCACACGTATGACCAGGTCTGATACACGTCAAACATGCGCCGAAAAGTGTGTAGACTGGCGCCAGAATGGATGGCACGAACACAAGTTCAAGCTACCGGTTTTGTCTTTCATCCGGTGAGTAGCTTAGCCTCCCCCCATGATTCCCCCTAACGGGGTCCCAGATCATGGCCTATAGAAGCATTTATGCTTTCACCGCACTGAGACTGTCATTGCATTGTTCAGTCGGTTCGCGCGGTCGATGTTATTTGGTAGTAAAACAACACACGCAGACACAGACACACAGCGAACATTTTGTGCATTTGCTTGTTGTAGGGTTGACGATGGTGAAATCTCTACATATTAGGGCGGATTTGGTGCGGAGATCCTAGTCTTTGGTCGCCTGCACGTCTTGTAGTAACCCTGCGGGGATCTCTGAATCCACCATATAAAGGCCCTTTTTCTCGACCTGTGCTTTGGGTGACACTGGGAGGAGTCCACAATCGCGATGGGCTTGTGACACTGGCGTAGTGTTTTGAGGATGACGCGAACGATCAGGTTATGAAGGAACGTTGAGGCGCCGGTCTTGCTGCAGACGAGGGAGTGGGGGCGGCTCAAGTGTTCATTTCTCTCCCAACTCAACAGAAGATATTGCTCGAGGATGCGGGCCTTGAAAGATAGATTCGTCATCCCCCCAGGTCTACGTGAAAGTGAAAAGGACGGGGATTGCACTCTCCACCACCAAATTGGTCCTAATAGGTGTCACCATGATCAACCCTGCAGCCAGCAGGAGCGTCGACAACTCGAAGCAAAACACCATCACGATGAGGGAGCATCTAGTGAAACGGCAAGCCAATACGCGGGAACTTTCAACCCATCTACAATGTAGCTTTCCTCTCCACGTACAGCCGTCATGCGAAAGGCGCCCATCGTTTGACCGTAGCTCAAAGGCACCAACGTTTGATCGTCGCCACCACAAACCATCTGGCCTATAAACGAATAATACGAATTCTGGCAACGAGCCAACCTTCGTCTGCCTTTAGTTCGGAGGCAGTCTAACTTCGAGCTCGTTCGTTGCCTATCAGTGCGAACTCTCATGTCTCTAGGAAACCATGGGATAAAGATCGTCAAAATCTCAGCTAAGGCAACTGGGAAAAAAAGGTGGAAACTTAGAAGCCATCGGATAAAGATCGACAAAATCTCACAAAGGCAGCTGGTTCGGATCCCATAGGCGATGGAAAAGACGGTGGAAACTACCGCGATGGTCATGCAGTGGTGAATGGAAGAGGAAGAGATAACTCCCAGGGAAGGTGGCGATGAGGACGTGCTGACGAGAAGGAGCGTGGTGATGATGGCACGGAGTAGATTAGCAGTAATAGTACAAACGAACGAAAGGTAAATGGAGGAGGAGAGAGGGATGGAAACAACAACGAAGAAGGAGGAGGTGGTGTGGAAGAGAGCAGACCCAGAACATCTTCCACACAAAACGAACGCCGGAGGGACAGAGAGCTGTCCAAAGTACAATAGTCAGGAGAGCAGCGAGCACAAGGGGGTGGTAGAACCGGGACCAATACGCCGAGGGGGCCAAAGCGACCACGAGCAAAAGTGGACTAGGTAGACATGTGCATTTTCCCTGTTCTGCTACCGTTTTTGTCTGTGATCTGAAGAATACCCTAAAACCTCAACCACGACCCCCCCCTCGCGGGGTCCCAGATCGCGGTCTTTACAAGTGCTTCCCCCGTTTGGCGGCACTTGAAACCGACGCCTTTTGATTGGTCAGCCAGTTAGGTTGTTCGATGTTACTAACAAGAAAGACAAACCATTTAAACTTGTGGTAAAGTTCTGGTAGCAACGCAGAGACGTGACTGGAAGGGGAGGGGACAACGTAAGGCAAACCCTCACCTTTGGAATGGGTATGTGCCGCTGAATCGCCTTCGGGTTGGGCATGGACATGGGCACGTGGCGCGCGATCCGTCGAGTGCCGGTCATGACGGCGTTCTTCATGTAGTGCATGCTCTTCCGCCCTGCAAGAACCGCCACACGCGGGAGAGGGAAACAATGTTATCGGGGTCGCACAATAAAGAGGCAGGGAGGGCGGGAGGGGGGAGGGGAACGACCAGAAACGATGATTGCACTAAACTTAACATCTTAGAGCAGACGCTCAACCGAGACAGAGCACCGCTTCATACTAATACAGCACCATTCCTATCAGGTGACCTCTAACGCTCAACTGTTTTTCTCTCAGAGATGTACTTCTAACCCTCGAATACTCCGGACTCGACATTCGCCGAATATGACGCCGTTAACCTTATCCGACGTGTGCACTGCGCGCTCCGTCTTCGTGTCCAACTCTCATCTCATCTCCGAAAACAGCCACACATCTGCTGCACTTGCATCTATTTAGAACGTCAACCCCCCGTCATACGCTTCTAACTCCCACGGGTCGCCGTGAAAGTAATCTCTTTCGAAGGTGCGCAAGTCTCTTTCTGGTGCCTTTGCTCACCCTCTCGCAAGCTTGGGTCTGGTTGTCGAGTGCGCCTGTATTTCAAATCAACAACAACAAAAACGACGACAACGCACCAGAATTCCTTGGCGAGATCCCGAGCGGGGACCTAGGCGGAGACTCCGTCGCCAACCCCCCCTCAATCACCACGCCCTCCGTATCCCAACCGACGGCCCCCGCCGCCTCGCTCACACCACTACCACGATCGTCTGCGTCTTCTTCTTCATCGCTGCTCGCTGACGTGTCACCGTCTTCCTCTTGCGGGGGTAGGGGTTCGGGGGAGCCTTCACCCCCTCCCCCTTCTACAGCACTATCCGCCGCCCCCCCTACCCTGGTCGTGGCCACCGGCGCCGGCGCCGCATGCGCCGCGGGAGCGCTGGGAGAAGACCGGGCGCGCGAGCCAGGAGGGGTGGAATCGCTAC
>FN649731.1:2673574-2722798 GCA_000310025.1 Ectocarpus siliculosus | reverse complement strand
GCAAGTTTCGGAGATCTGTGAAATGCGTGCCATGAAAAAAAAATCCGAAAAGATGCGGGACAGGTCCCAAAAATATCGCAAGTGTGGGTGAAACAATTTCTAAACAAACGAGCAAAAAAAAACGGGTAGTTTCCGTTACAAATGTTCGTGACAGAATAGGTGCATAGACGTATGAGCACACAGAACCATCCACGCCTCGGGGCGCATGTGCACAGAAGACGGTACATCATCCCGAACAAGGATGCTGGGCAAGACTCCTCACAATATAAAAATACAAGGCTCTCCGAAAAATAAAAAATAAGCCGACCAACAGCAGAGAGCACCGGGGGAGAAACCCACAAAAGCAGCAACGAAAACAACACAGTGTACGCGAGGATGACCTATTAGTCTGCTATCCCCATCAACAATGAGCATCAGAGCAAAATCGCTACCACGGGCTTAGGTTCCTGCACGAGTGGCATCACCACGACTATTGTATTAGCATAAGCGACAGCACCAACGTCGCTCAAAACATTAGTACTATACACACACACACTTCCCGGCTAGTCTGCTCCTGTCCCTCGGACGAGAAGGTGTTGTTTGCCATTTTTTTAGCCCCCTAATATCTGTTCGACCTAGTCTCGTTCGACAGGCGTGACGATGACAACGAAAGAATACACAAGCATGACCACTACTTAGAAGCACCCATGTTCTTAGCCACACTGAGACTGGCGTCTTAGCAATTGATCAGCCGGTTTTAGTGCGGCACGATGCTAAATCAACGCACACACACAACCGCACTAAGACTGACGTCTTTTCATTGGTCAGCCGGTTAGCGCGGTCGACGCTAATTATTAACACACACACACATACACA
Source organism: Ectocarpus siliculosus (assembly GCA_000310025.1). Taxonomy (NCBI): domain Eukaryota; class Phaeophyceae; order Ectocarpales; family Ectocarpaceae; genus Ectocarpus; species Ectocarpus siliculosus. Next base: position 2,721,943 of record FN649731.1, on the reverse strand, counting down.
CAGCCCATGCAACCTCAACCTTCCTCGCGCACTCACCGCCGCTCCACGCCACCGCCCTTGTTCTTCTTCGGGGAAGGCAGAGCGTCCGCACGCCACCGCCCCACCCCCTCCTCCTCCTCCTCCTCCTCGCCGGACCCCTCCTCTCCGTCCCGCCGCTGCTGCTGCTGCTGCTTGCCGGCACGTGCCATGCCGACGGATCCGCCGCCGCCGCCGCCGCCGCCGCCCCCTCCCCTGTCGTCGTGCACGAAGAAGGCGCCTAGCTTGGGGATCACGGCGGGGTTCTCGCGGATAGCCCTGCGCTCCTGCGAGACGTCCGAGAATCCACGTTCGATTCGATTCGTTCGTGAGAGACTGGACAAAACGGCGGCTATGCAAAGGCGGGGGTTGGGAGGCTGCAGGCAATGGTCGCTCGCTTGCGGCTAGGTGCGCCGGGAAACACTGCAACGAAGACGTGTACGCCCGGGTTTGCCAAAAATCCTGTAGTAACGTTCGTTGCGGCAGCAAGCGACGCCTGAATGTCTCCTGATGCAACCTAAAGCCATCAACACGCATCGATAAACGAGACCTGAACGCCAAGATTAAAAACAATACTTAGAGACGAGCGGTGTGTAGAATCGACCAGGCCGCAAACGGTGCCCGACCAAACGACCGTAGGGCGAAAGAAGAAGAAAAAAAAAACTGTACCAGAAGTTCCAAGTGGCAAAGCCATCCAGAACAAGGCCAGCAGGACCGTTCGGTAGCCGAGGGTTGCCGGCCACAAGACAACACCCACCCCTCCGTGGCGCCAGGGAACCGGTCAGCCTACTTCCTTCGTGAGAGTGCAGCAGCGCCCACCTGCTTAATCGCGTCTTCCTCCGCCTTCGCCGCCGCGTACTCCGCCATCCGTGCTTCCCTTTCCTCCTCGGTCTCTTCCTCGGTATCCTCGCCGTCGGCCGAACCCCCCCCCCAACCCCCACCGCCTCCTTCGGACCCATCCTTTCCGTCGGCGGAGCCCCCCAAACCCGCGCCGCTCCCTTCGGCCTCGTCTCCCTCCTGGTCTGCATTTGCACGATTGTTGTTGTGGTGTTAGTGCCGATGTTGTAGGCTGCGGGTGGACTGCACACTTCAGCTCGAGACGCGATGATCACACTGGACAAGAACTCCCGTTGTTTAAGAGTCTGATGAGCCGTTTTCTCTCTCTCTCTCTCTCTCTCTCTCTCTCTCTTCCCCTCACCTTCACCCGCCACTGACCCTGTCTCTTCCGGCTCGCCCCATCCCGTCCTGGCTGCCGTGGCCTGATCCGAGTAGAACACCGTAGGGGTGCATGAGAGAATTGAAAAATCGACGAGGCACGCCAAAAATGCAGCAAGTGACTGACCGTATGCAACGAAAAAATATACGGTTTCTGTAAACATTAACATTGAGCCGGATATTCTAGGCGCGCAACGAGCCGGACATTCTACAAGGCGCGCACTGCTGCACGCAGGACGAAGCATATTGTTCCGCTATTATAATAGAAGCACGTTTTCTCTTGATTCATTTGTCCTAGTGCACCCCACGACAAGCGTAAGGCAAACTCAAAAAACTGCCTTGTTGTCAAGTGCAATACATTGCCAGCTGCAGGTCAGCTGCTAGCGAACTGCCGCAACCTCACTATTCTGAACGGCAGACTAGAGTACACCCCGTTCGACTGTGGGTATATCTCGAATGGGTAGTCTTTCTGTGTGTGTTTTTATTATATGTATGTATTCACCTTTTCTAGAAGATATTTGAATAACCCGACTTGTTGTACCGAAAAGGCGGTGGCTCACTGCTGAGGCGCGTTGTAGTGCGTTACATGATGCTCTACATAATCGAAGACTGCCCGTTTGATTTTCTTGTTCTCGAAGCCGCAGCACAAGACCACCATAACAGAAGACGCCTAGACGCAGGTGTGCACCCACCACAGTTTACTTCGCGTGGGATGATGATCGGCAATTTGTTCGCAACAAGAAGATACGGGCAGCACGGCGGTCGGGAGAAAGAGGTCCATAGCAACGGTTGGCGGATACATACCTTGCACAAAAAAATAGCAGTGTTCTTGTGCACTGCCTGGGCAACGCCACACGTACCTCGGGGTCTCCCTCCTCCCCGCCCACAGGGGTTGCTCCTTTCTCGTCGCCGATCTCAGTTCCAGCGGCAGTGGACCCGGCTTGGGCCAGTGCGGCGGCGGCCGGCGCTCCATCACCCTCCTCCTCGGTGTCAGAAGGCGCCGCGCCCGCGGCCTCAGAGACGACGTCTGCATCCTCTTGGTCGGAAATCACCTCGTCGTCTTCTTCCTCGCTGCTCCCCTCGTCCTCCGACATCTTCCTCCTTCTCGACGACATGGTCTGGACGAGGAGCTAGCTCTCCCTTTTGCCTCGCTTGCAAGAGTCCTCCTTGGCTTAGCTTAGTTAGGCGGTGCCTCCTCGATCGTACGTTCGGGGTGCTACGTAGATCGGCGGCGTGCTGCCCGTCAGGTTCCACCCGGGAAACAACCAAGGGCCGGGTAGGTTGCCTTGCCACAGCTACTCGTGCTGTTCCCTGTGGGTTGAGGGACTCTGTGATATCGAGTGGTATGTAGAGGCAGCAACAAGGCCTTTTGTGGTGGTGCACACAAAGTGTCAGCCAGTGGGAGGGGCGCACCGGATGGCAGAATCAAGTATTGGTTTTGTACGCAGGGGGTTCCGTGGAAATCACAACAGTCCCGCGCGTCAGGATATGTAATCAACGTGCATCAGTGGAGAGAACGCATAGCGCCTTGTAACAACCCCTACGGCAAGCGAGTCCATAGCATCACAAGTCCAAAGGCGTGGGTGTGAAATGGCCTCACCATGGCTGAGAAAAGATCACCCAGAAGATAAGAGTGGGTCCGTTCGATCGACCTCAGCGGGAAACCATGAGCTAATTTACCGGTCGGTCGCATCATCCAACAACCAACAACAACGAACGCAACGTACGAATGCCGTTCGTTGAACTTTGCACAGCTTCGCCAAAAAGCGCAATTGATTGCGGTTGACGATCCACAGCTCTGCTGATACAACCCTCCCGGCATCGCCACCTAGCCGGGCGTCCACCATGTAGACCCTCTGTATTAGTACTTCAGTACCTCGCCAGGACAGCTTCTTCACCACAACATATCCGTCACAGGGTCGTCTCCGACAAGTACTTGTCAATTATTGTGCTGCACCAAAGTTGGTTCGCCCCAAGGAATGGGCGAGCGAGCCGAGCCAATTTTTTTAATGTTCAAGGGTTCTCACGAGTTGGCACTTGCTCCACAGTACTACACTGAAAGTGAAGAATCATCCATTTCTACTGCAACTCTGGAGAGATAACAACCCACGCTCTACTGTAGAAGACTCAGGTCTATCGCGTTACCAACTGACTGAACTATCGAGGGTACCGGGCTTTCCGGCTACTCTGAAGGACTGACGGTGTGTTTATATAGAGGACAGCAGCGAGCAGCGGACACACGCCAGGAGAGGTCCCGCTCTCACAACATTTTTTCAGGTACACTCCGTTGGTTCGCACATCATCATGCCCCGGACCCAGCTTCGCCGCGCAGAATTGCCAGCAATATCACGGGTGGGTAGGGACACAGCGTGTGACTCATTTCGAGAAATGTTATTCCCGCCCTTGCCATATTCGTTCCCCCTGGCTCCTGGGCATTTGACATTTTAGAAGATTGTCGCTTGTTTGGGATCATGCAATACGTGATGTGATGATGATGGTGATGTATTACGCGCGGCCGACGAACGAGCGTCTTTTGTGCTCGGATCATCGGCAACGGCAACGAAGGCACGACACTTCTTCTACAGAGTAAAACAAAGTAAATTGCTGGAGTTGCTGCATCGGTAGCGGCCGCGGTAAGTAAACATGAGACCACGCCGTCCCTTCTGTGAGCGTTCCATCACAAACACCGACTGTTGTCCGAGACCTTAGTGGGCTACAGCAGTATAGTTTTGGTAGGGGAACGTTCCGTCCCTGGGAGGAACATGATAACGAAGTTGCGAGATAAGTGTTTTGTACCCATGTTATTGGGAACAGAAATGAATGGATGAAGGAGTGGTTTTTCAAACATACTTACTTGACGTCACAGAATGGCTAGATACGGGGATGGACGGATTACATGTAGTCTACAATATTTAGCAAAAAATGTCATCAAATTGTCAGATCTGTAAGGTTCAGTGCCGCCAGCCGAGACCGGACTCGAGGGTGGGTGTGATGAAGTCCAGCCATGGAAGGTTCATTGACTACGGCCAGATCAAAACGCCTAAGATCACGTGGTGGCTGCTCTCCACTCTGCACCCCCCGAACACCTGCTGCTCGGATCATCCTGTGTGGTGTGTGCGCTGAGATCCCCCGCTCAGTTGTGTTCGGGACAGAGAGTGTGTGCAGCAAATACGTCCACGACATGCGACAGCAAAGTCCCTGCAAACGAACGAAATAGAAATAATATCCAGCAGGTGGTGCAACAACCTCTTCTCAGCAGTACCGCATTGATTGCTTGAATCCTCAGCTTATAATACAGAAGATGGGATGAAAAGAACAAGAAGACCATGTACTACCGGAGTACGAAATACTTCGTTGTAGCAAAAAAATACTTCGTTCAACCAACACTCAAAACGAATTACATTCAGCTATAATGCCGGTGCTCGCAAGTTACATCCATCTCTCTCATCGACAGTGACACCGTCGTGTGTACTCGGAGTATGTAGTATACTCACAACCTACTACCAATGATTAGGATGCTCTTGACAAAAGACTGCTGGAAAAAAATCCTGCGGGACATAAAACCCTCCACAGAGAGAAACGAACCACCTGCCGCCGCTAGGGCGTTGTGCAGGTTGACCACTAGACCACCACTAGGCCATGGGATGGCAACCGCTTCTTGTATTCACCGAAAGGATGATATTCTCCGGGAAATATGGATGGATAGAAAAGGGAGAAAAGGATTTGGTCCATTTGGGCCCTCTGATATGGGATTCGAACACGACTCTAAAATAGTCGAATGAATTAATCCCGAAGAACGGATCTGCAGACCTGACATCCATGCACGCACACACAGAGGCCAAAGTTCAGCTTCTAGACTCAAAGTTTTCTATTTTTTCCACGCGTCGCGAAACCTCTTTTCATACCTTTTCGCCTGGTGCTACCGCTCTGCACTCCCCGATCTATGCTGAGAATCCCCCCTCTGCTGCTGTGTTCGAGAAAAATATACATCATACGGTGGGTCTTAGCAAGCTAGTGCCCGGCGGTGTGCAACGACAGAATCGACCTGCTGTACGATCCTGCCTTCCCTGCGCAGGAACCGAGGTATGGGGCCCCACAGCAGCAGCAGAGTTCCTCTGAGGTGCGCACCTCACTCGAACATGATTTACCGACCTGATATCCTTCAACGATACAGTCGATGTTGTCAACTCGCAAACAGGCGCTTTCTAAACTCGCCATTGTTCGAAACCACCACGACCTTCACCATCCAACGGATTCGAGGACACGTTTACACCACGGGGGTGAGCAAATAGGTTATGAAGAGCACTCAACGAACATGCGTACAGACTCGACCCCCGCGTAACACATTGGTGATTCGGAAACCGACGTCCACTTTGTTTGTGTTGATATCAGAATCCCACCGCCCAGAATAACTTAAACGTCACCGTTGGTTTCCCCACCAAAGAAAACAACCGGAGCCTCGAACAACCTAAGAGTTTTCAAGGCTGCTTCTTTAAATAAGAACAATATCCAACGTATATGTTCCCATTTACTCCCAAGAATTTCCAGCCTTCGAGGTTGTTACTAATGCAGCTCGTAGTACTTGTCCGCGGTCCTATCATAGTAGCAATTTAGCACCGGGTCGAAGTACAGTTCGTTGTCTTTCCCCCGCCCCCCACCCTGCTGGCTCCTCGTTTTCTCTCTGTCTTGTTCCTCTCTCGGTGCTGGTGACGAAGTCGATCCTCGAGAACCTAACACGACCGAATCAACATCATCGTCATCGTCATCGTCATCGTCATGGCCACCGTCGATTTCGCTCGCCCGCTGTCGGGAGCTTGTCTCGATTGACCGTGCAAGCGAAGAAGCAATACTCTCATCGGGTCCACCATGGACTTCGGCCTCCATGTTCTCTGCAGGTGCCGAGGTTCGATCAGGCGAACAGTCCCCGGCGAAGAAAGCATGCTTCTCCGGAGATTGGCTGAGCGGAACGGCGACAGGAAGCGGGTGGAGGAGGTGCATCGGAGGGCAAGCTAGTATGATAGGTTTGCTCATAAATCGCATGCCTTCAGTTCATCAGCTTGACAAGGTGCCTCTTTTAAGACGGAGCGCCAGTCATTTTTCGTGATCCTTTCGGAACGTAGTGCTGTGGAGAGAGAACACGTCGAGCTTCGAGCAGTCTCTAGTGTCTGCTGCACCCGGTAATTTGCATCCTAAGACGGGATGATGCCCGCAAGATACCCCAGGTGAGCAAGTTTTGTGTAGGATACCCACGCGTTTTTTCTTGCTTCAAAGCACAAATGCAGAGAGAGAACCACAATACCGCAAGCATAGAACACGCAAAATCCTCCGAGGGGTGAACGGTACCTTAGGTCGACCGACCCGAACTCGGTGTGATATGACTCCTCCAGATCGAGAAGAGCGCTTTCCTTCCTCTGCCGAAAGAACGCATGTGGACAGATGAACAAAGGAGAGTCCGATGGCTCGGCGTAGGTCAGCGCCGTAGGCGGATACGTAACGCCATAGAAATTACTTGGCTCGATTTCGTCTTTTCGTGGTCCCATTGATTGGTTGTCGGTCACCTCCCTCACGAAAGAGCGCCGATTTGGGTCGACACAGGGCGCTCGCCTCTGCACTGCTCTCCCTCGGAGTGTATTCACGCAGGAGTGAGCGCTCTCTGCAGTGCCAATATTATACCTAGGTACGAAACACGAAAACACCTTGTCGAGTTTCGAACTCCATACCGAGCCGCTACAACGTTGTCAAGCTTGCCAACTAGATCACCGGGGCGACCGGTGCTATCCCAAGAGATAGGCGAGGGCTGCATGGAAACACATGACGCATGAGGAAAGCACCTTTACAATTTTATCGCGCTTGTCCAGACTGTTCAGGCAGCAGACCTTGCCTGTTTCACTACCAGAAGACGCGCACATACCATGTCTTCGCTTCGAACTTAAACCACGAGGTGGCACACAGGCACACTCAGATGTTCGCACCACCACCTAGAGGTCAGCCACAGCAGCAGGGCTGTGTAGTGAAGTCCATACGATTTCTCACCTCCAACTCCTCAAGGTCCGACCGGTCCACGGCCTTCGGCGTTTCTGTATTTTCTCCATGCCCCCGCTCCCTGCTCGTCGCACGGAAGAAGGAGGACTCCAACACCCCCTTGGCACCTTCTCCGTACGTGGAAGAAAACCCTTCGATCTCCTCGCGGTCATCGCTTTCACCGATATTACCCCTGCGAATGCCCTTGCGACTTGTTTCCACCGTTGCCCCGCTCTCTTCGGCGAGGCTCAGGGAATTCGCTTGTCCCCCAGGAAAACGTCCACCGTCCAAGGCGGACAGGTCAGTACGCACATCAGTGTGTGTGCGCGCAACTTGTGTCGGGACTGCACTGACTTCTTTTGTTGCGATCGTTCGGTGGCGATCGGTACCGCCCTCATCCCGGTGGTCGTCTCTGCTTGAACTGATAACGCAAGCATCGGGACCACAGTTTGCGGGTCTCGCGATGGCGTCGAATGAGCTGCTCGCACAGCTGGTGATGGGGCTACCGTTGTCGCCACGGACGCTGCTCCCGGTGTCGACGTTGATGGTACTGCGCACCAACAAACGTTCGAGCGCATCGGCATCGCCGGCAACCCCACTGCCGTTGTCGCCACCACCGCCTTTGCCGTCCGGAAGAGCCTCCGTCTCCGTTCTCGAAACCTGAGTCTTGCCGCGTTCCTTTCCGCTGTCGTTTTGTGGCCTTAGTTCTTCCCCGCTCATCGCCCCCGGCGCGAGGAGATTCTGCAGCACGTCAACCCGGGCAGACATCGGCGACCTTTGCATCTTGCCGCGACGACTTGCGTCGCCCGCAGAGAGCGGGGAACGGCGAGCAATCGCACCCGTTTCTTCCCGAGGGGAGAGCGGAGAAGCGAATAGGCTCGCTCTTGTCGCCGACCTCGTTTTCTTGTCACCGTCTTCGATGTGCTTGACGACCGCATCAGCGGCAAAAGAGGTGTTGGGTGGATCGAAGGCGCCGGGGAGGGGTTCGGCTGTAGCTGCCGAGACGTTGATGGCCGCGGAGGACCACGGGCGGAAGCGTGATGATGCAGATCTGTTATCGCGCGCCTCCATTGAGGTTGCAGCGACTGCTCCACCGTCCTCCCTTTTGTGTCTTTCCAGCCAGCTGACATCGATGTTGGCCGGAACTTCGGGTGACGGCTGTGGAGAAGACGAAGGGGCGCCTGCAATCACCCGCACGCCACCTCCAAGTCCTTGGTTTGCAAGCTCGGAAGCTGCACCAGAATTTTCGTGATCAGCGATCGATGCGGTAGCGTGGCTGCCGCTAGTGCCGCAACGCGTCGTGATTGATACCGGTAGGACATCCTCAGCCTGTATGGAGTAGGCGTGTTTTGCTTCCGGCGTCACAGCTCGAAAACCATCGTCAGGGGACGAGTCGTCGAACAAGCTGTCGCACGCGAGATAGGGAAGAGAGTGTCAGACGGACGGGGTGGAAGAGGGTCTGGGAAAACAGATTTGGTGAGGTTGGTCGACATAACATTCAAGCGCTTCGAGAATATCAGGGAGAAAACTTCGACTCTCTGCCCTGTTGCTCTCAATGCAGCTAATATCCTCAAATAAAACGCAAACACACACGGCACGGCATCGCATCACAACATGCTTTTTCTTTCCATCGGAGCGATCGGCGTGAGCAATCCATGAAGAGAGTGGCGTCCCCTCTACACAAGGGTGCCCTTCCCCATCAAGAGATGCAACGCGCCCGCGTCACACAATTGTACTCCTTCAAAAGAATGGTCTCCACCGATCATGACGCAGAAACGAATCACGTCGTGTCCCCCACCGCTCCTACTTTCGGCCGCGCTGACCACAGTTGCACCAAGCGCCCGTTGCATGCGCGCCGAAGACGTGAAGCGCACATTGCCTCACCTCCATGCCGGCGCCGGCTTTTCTTGCCGCCCATTCCAGTTGCCAGCCACCCGCCATTCCGCTGGTGGCTCCCGAGCTATTCGGCCACCACCTTCACCTCCTGCTCCACTGTCGCCGCCGTCCTCCGCGACCTCTGTGTGGTCCACCTTGCGTGTCCTGCCGCTGGACAAGGATGCTTTGGACGCCCGTAGCCGCGCCGGCAACAGGTCGCCTCCCTTCCTGCCCGTACCTTTCGGCTCATCGCGCGTATTTTCGTCGACATCAGCAACAACGCCACCGCCCGCCATTGAGCTTGTTGTACGCCTTGGTGTACAGCTCGGTGTCATTGCCTCTGCCGTTGCTGCTCGAGATGGCGTCCGACAGACCGAGGTGACATCAACCGTGCCGGGGTTCCCTAAGGTTGTAGAGCTTCCCCCGATCGCCCTCGTCACCGTCACTCCATCTCTCCTGCCAACCGATCGTGCAGAAGAACCACCCCTGACGCTACCCTTATCGGGAGTCGGCAGCCTTGGCGTGCTGGAGGTGGACAATGGCGTGCGCGAGTTGCTGCAAGTGACAATGGTGCCGGAGCTCCTTCTCCTCGCGGACGTCGCCAAGGGAGACGAAGTAGCGATGGGACGGGAAGACGAATTGCGTGACCCCCTCGAAGAAATCGAACGCTGCTGCTGGAGGGTGCCGGTGGGGGAAGCACTGCTGCTAGAACTCGACGAAGGCTTGCCGGCCACGATTTCGAGGAGGCGAGGTGATGGTGTCCCTCTCTCTGCGAAAAAGAAAGTAAAATTGCACGGTGGAAAGAACTCGATCTAGGCGGGATGGAAGCAGAGTCGACTCAGCCCAATCCAGGTGGAGATGTGGGCAGTAGCTCAGTATTCTGCGAACGAGATGGTGCTGATACACGAGCATGCGCAAGACAAGCGCTCACAAACAGGGACTCCCTAGTATCCGCAACGGCAAACGGAAGGCTGCGAAACCTACATAAATCCAACTTTGCGGACGCAACATGACATGCGTAACACGATGTGCAAATGAAATCCCTACCCTCCTATCTGTGCCAGCTACCCGTAATTCAGCCCAAATACCTGTCGCCCCGCCCCTGCTAGGACGAAAACTCCGCGCCTCTTCTGGTATACATGGTGATGTCATGGCCGGCGATACGGATAGCGGGCCGCCTTTAAACGACGACTCCTGCAGAGAGGACGTAGGACGATTTTTTCTGCCCTTTGCCGAAGAAGTGGCCACCAATGAATTTCGTTTGGATGGACTTGGCGGCGGAGCATCCCGACTCTCTAGGCGCCGCAGGGTGGACACGGAGATAACCTGTGAATATACGTGGGTGGAGGGAGCGGGGTGGTAGGCTGGAGATTCTGCCGGAGGAAAAGCGGTGATTGTCTTGTACGATACAGCCCTCTTTTCTGACCGCAAGGTGCGATCTACATTCTATATTGTACAGGCAACGATCCGCACGTTATCCTTCTACCACTAGTATTAATTGTTGCATGCAAATGTCGGCGAAAAACTCTGTGAACCGCATATCATTACGTGTCGCTTCGCATCACTGCTTTGGCTCGGTCCACGTGATGTGCTCACCCAATTCTGCGGGGCAGGGACCACCCCTGCCGGAAACGCCATGCGAAGCGGCATCGGTGCCACGGGAGCGGATTTACACCCTACGCTATTGTTCTGACCTGCGTCGGCCGACAACAACGCACAGCGACCAGAGAAAGCCCGGATACACCAGGGGGAGAGGAGAGAAGGACCATTGGCAGTGTAGTTTCAGAATCTCTTTGGTCTTGTCCTCACGTGGGAAGATTAGAGCGACCTAACCGCGGCGATCACTTCTCCCGGAGCCGTTGTGGGCAAAGTGTGCACGTGCGTGTTTCGGCTCATGTATTCTGGGCGCCAGTCCTTTCGTATCAGGTTAATTCATCAGCCGGAGTCACACAGGAGGAAGACAATAACAAGATTCCTTCGTTCTCTACCTTTCCTCCTGCGGCCCTTGCCTTCAGTTTTGACTCGAGAATGGTCCAGCAGCCCCTTCTCTCTTCTTCGTGTGTACTCGAGACGCTCTGCTCTATTCACTTCTAAATTGAGAGTTTTCTCATCAACTCCGGAGAGAATGGAACCCACCACCCTAGAGCCAATAGGTTTTACGAGGTTGCCAACGGAATCATCCAGCCTTGTTGACGTGGACCGAGCAAATAACACCAAAACCGTGTCCGGGTCCGTGCGATCGAGTCACCATCCCACCCGCCCCACACACCCAGCCAGGTATGGGCGTTGCGTAGGGTATGCGCGAGCGGGTGACTAAACGGAAAGTTAAAGTTTCATGCCGCGGACCGCTCGGCGATATCAATGTGGCTTGTGATTGTGATTTCGTCGCGACAACGTTCCTCTTGCCCTATCCTCACACCTGAAGCGCCAGCGGAAATAAGTTCTCTATGGTCGTCTTCTCCGCCAGCCCCTGACGAATCGTCAAGCGCTTCCTTCATCGTAAAAACCTTGCGGAGCCGGCACGTCGGCCCGATCGCGAGGAGGTCCAGGGTGCGGAAATCGTCTGCCTTGAAACAAACCGCCGTCAACCCCACCAGGTCAATGGTCAAGTTCGCCCAAGACCCCCGGTGACGCTCCAATCCAACGAGAGGGATCTGGTACATGTTATGATGATGACCGAACAAAAAGAAATTCATGGAACGGACGAGACGTTGGCAGGCGCACAAACGTAGCCCAGTATCGTACGCAGCGGTGGCACACGAACATGTGCTTTCACTTCTCGCAAACGGCTGTGCCACACGATGGTGGCGCTCCCGATAACAAATAAGGTCTACGCGGAGTAATTCAACTGCGTCTCCGAAAATGTGCACCACCAACCTGAGCATGCAGAGGCGTGCAGTGCAGCGCGCGGAACGACGAGGACAGTACCAACCGCCGCCGCGTGCCGCCAGTATCCGTCAACCCGAGCTCCAAAGAAAACGGCTTATCGTGGGACGTCGATGTGAGCACCTGCAGCACTAGATGCCGCTGCCGTAGGCCCACTAGACCGAAACGTGGCCAAGGCGGGGGCAGCGATGTAATTGTTTCAGCTCATTGATGCGTTTGCAACTGCAGCAGTAGCAGAGGGAAACGCACCCTTTCACTGTTGTCTTCGTACGAGATGGCTAATTTTCTTTTGTCTCGTGGCGAGAGCTCGGTGGGCTTTAGTACAGTGAGTGGTGAGGCATCACACCATGGAGACTTTTCGACAGATCCGGCTGAACGGGGTCGCAAGCAGGGCGACCCCGCCCTTTGTCAGTTGGTGAACAGGGGCTGTACTCACGTAGACTCTTAGGCGCCTTCGGTAACTGCATCTTTGACGTCGCGCCTCCGCTCACTGCCAGAACATAGCTGCACGAAGGCACATATCCGTGGTTATGTCAGGGACGAGTGTGAGGCGTCAAGGGTCGGGGTGCGGGCGTCTGCGGTAGTGAAGCAGTCGATGCCAGCCAAAGTGAATAGACCACGTAATTTTTCAGACAATATTCTAATTCCGAGACAGACTCAGTCGCCGGTCATGTCCCTGCAGAATATTGGTGGGCTGATGTCAACCATCTCGTGTCTCTTTCGTCAAAGCCAATATGCACCACGTCCACAATCGTGCGGTGTGCCTTCTTCCCATCCCTACTGCCCCGCTTTCACGCACAACTGTTGAGAGAACGGGCACTGTTCGGACGTAGCATTCCATCAGTTCCCAGGTCAATATGTCGCAAGGCTTGGCAGTTTGCCGTGTACAGTAGAGAGTACAGTAGAGAAGTGGTCAGCTCGGGGTGAAAGCAACAAGTTGCTATTTTCCTACTTTCGGAGCGTCCCAAGCAACAAGTTGTCTAACTCGAATGCGGCGAGACCAATCAAATACTGGTAGTCTAGGCTTTCACCACGGTGTTTTTACGTCCTGCTGCCCAAGCGACATTGTCTTGCATAGTTTGAAACGGACATCAACCAAGCTCGAGCTCCTTGGGCGCCAATTGCATTGTCCGTATGGGCCAACACGCGACAGCAGCGACCTCCCACTAGACTTGTATGTATGCAAGGAAAAAGCAATAACAGGTATGCATATATCACGTAAAGTACAACATCAGTAGCGCCGCTACGGGCAGTCCTACACGTACATAGCTTCCTACACCTACCTGTTCGTCTACAGCAGCTGGATAACGGGCAGAACGATTACGATGACGACGGCAAGCGGTGCCGACCCTACAAGAGACTAATCGTCTAGACTACTCGTGGTTCCTCCGGGTTGGCATCAACGACTGGCACTATGTAATACGATCAATTTTAACTCCACCACATCCCGTTCGACTGTGGGTATATCTCGAATGGGTAGTCTTTCTGTGCGTGTATTTATTTTCCCTTAGTTTTGCCTGCCAGCCCAACATATATATCTTCCGCAAACATCTTGGTTACAGAGTGCTGGTTACAGAGTGCTCTTTCGGACATTTGTCTTTTCGCAACAGACAGCGGTATTGCAACTACAGCAACATCGTAGCGTACAGCAGTACCAGCGGTCCATATGACTGGGTTACTCACCCTTTCACTCCTTTCTCGTACATGCGAACGACCTTCCCGCTAAGCTTCCAATCCGCAGCGGGATTCTTTCCTGCTGGCGAGAACACTTCTACGCAGTCACCATCCTGATACGCCGATTGGAACATGCCCCCTATGCAACCCTATGTGTTGGTTTTTGAAAACTGGATCTCAAACAAATATCCTCACAGCGCTGCTGTAAACGGTTGGCACCCTTGAGCAGGAAGACGTTCGAGGGGAACAATTCAATGTTCTAGATCATTGCAGTTCTCCTGACCCATCTGCTGGGGATTATCCACAGCAACAGTAATCCTCGTCCTCGAGCTGTCTAGCCCTCTCTGCTGCCTGCTGCCTCGTCTCTGGCGAGCTCAAGAGTCACTCTAATGGCGGGAGAACCCAAACGCCCTCAGCTGATGACTGCAAACCCAGCAAGCTGCCATCTGTAGTGCCCCTCCGGGTTTCTCCGCTCGGCGGCTCGCAGCAGCTCGCATCACCACACGGCGGTGGGTGGTGGCTGTGCCGAGTGCAGGCTCGAGTGGTGCAACAATGCGAGAGCAATCCAAGGAGGAGGCAGAGCTGGCTGCGGAACTGTCAAGCTGTATGCTTTCACACTACAAGGTTGTCAACATCTCTTGTGTACCTTCAACCCAGTTGCCATGGACCCGTGTTCCGCCACGCGCATGATACTTAGATCGACATGTGTTGCGTTCATACTTCTGCAATACGCTACCATGTGTTGTTACGATGCAGTGGTGGACACATCTGTATCTCGTCCTACTTCGTGTGTTTTCCGATTATGTTCAGTATTGCGCAGCTGGAGTGTTGCTGGGCCTCCCGCTAAGCGTCCACAAGAAGAGCTATTGGCCGGTGACACTGGCGGCGGTCGCAGGAACGGCGGCCGACTTCAAGGAGGTAAGTCGGACGTTAATGCATTGGCGAGTGGTCGCGCTGCCACGCACGTTTATTTTGCCGACACCATGTCAAACGTTTCGGGTGGGTCCATTGACCTCTGTGGGAATTTCCTCTTGTGGACTGCTGTGCATATATACGGGACACTGTGACTGTAAGCGCGAACGAATGCTTAAGCCATGATACATCAACCTCATTCTCGCCAAGATTGCTGGGCCAAACCCAGCCGCCGCGTGCCTCTTAGGCCTCAAGCATGCAAAGGGTAGAGTGCATACCGCCGTGTTGCTGCCTCAGTCCGCCAACGTACTATCAATTCACCCCCGTGTTGTTAGTATGCCTCCCGTCGCGACTGCTCTCACACCAACACTCGCCGCCGCCGTTCCCGCCTGTTCTGTGTCAACAGGGTACCGCCGACTGCAGGCCTCAAAGAGAGGCGCTCATGGCATTCATCGCTCGAAAAAACGCCGGGCAAGCGAAGGCACAGCAAGAGGCATCAGCTGGGACCACGGAAAATCCTGGTCAACATTCACCTCAAGAAGGTTGGCCGGGAGAGGGGCGGCAAGGCTGGCCCGAGAAGGGATGGGAACAGACTTTCCATGACCGTGACGGCGGCAAAGAGGTTGACAGGGAGGGCGGCGACAAGTGGTGACCTGGCTCTCCTCTCATCAACTTCTTTCATTTGGTTTGATGTTAGTAGGCTATTGCTCGTGTCGAAGAAAGTGCACTCCTGTAGAGGGCTTTCGGCGGAGGCCTGAGGAGGGCTTATCGTTTGACGTTTCAGCTGGATCTTCATTCCTGACGAAGTCTGCACAGGGTACTTTCGTTCTCGATCTCTGCGGTCCACGAAGACGGTTTTGAGCCTCCGCTCCGTTGTAGTGTACACCCGAATTTTACACCGATCGGCTGAACGCGGTCCATATATAGAATTTAGACTAAACTGTTTCAAAAGAGCTTCTTCATGAGGCTACGAAATATTTCGATGGAATGAAGCCACAGCCAACCTACTCCCAGTCGTCGCGTTGTATCGACGGGTGCAGGCAGATGAAGTCAAAGGATTGTGACCGAGAGACGTCGACCTACGAGGGAAATTTTCATGGGTCGCCCGCCCGGCTTGACTGTGTACAGTTGGCTATTGGGATGATTTTCTCCTTTCACCGTGCTCACGAAATACCTGCTCTCAAGTTTTCCACGAGCAAGGCCTGCCCAGAGCGCAGTCAGTCGCCATAGTGCTGAAGTGTCAAAGACAAGAAAAAAAGCTGGGAACTTCGAAGTTTGTCACAAGCGCACCGCGGTTGTTATAAAATGTGGTGGCCTGTTTATCTGCGGAACCTAAAAAATACAAATCCCGTCGTCCAACCGAAGAACACTCAACCATGTTTGGCTGTCCGCTCCCCAAAAGATAAAACGAATTTTGCGGACTGGCCTATCCATGGAGACCCGGAAAACTAATATGCTTAAAGAGGTGAACAAGATCGAGTTTACAGAACTGAATCTAGTGTCGTCTCGTTCCCCTCTGCCTCAACCTTATGCACATTACGTGCTTCGAAGTACACGATCACGAAGGGGACTGCCGTCCTTGTGCGTATCCCTCCGCCTGCCGGCAGATGGTAAGCTACGATTCTGCTGGGCGCCAGCGTTTAGAATTGGACGCGGACGTTGCAACACCAAACCCCGCCCAAGCCGTGCAACCAAAATACCCTACAATGGCCACGAAAAGAAGAAAAAGGCAAAGTTGCAAAACGCTGAAACGCTGGAGCCGTGTCTCTCTTCTAGCTTAAGATTCACAACCAGGAATATTCAACACCGGAAGTCGTTGTCGAACACATGCATACATCAACATGCAGAAAAATCGCTCTGCCACAACATCTTGTGCGCACCGAACCATTGCAGAATGCTGGGGTCTTACTCGGAAGCCCATCAACACCGTTGCGCTCCAACGCCGCCCCTAGCTGTGTGGCAGGATCACGCCACGTACTTGCGCCACAGGGTAACCTCCTGCTGTTTGAAATACCTGCAACATAGGCGATACCGGGGTTGAGGAGCTCAGGAGGTTGAGCGGCATGATGCAACGTGTGGTGGTATGGGTTGTGTATCTCGGACACAACGAGGCCATAAAACTATTCCAATTCACCTTCAAGTGGACACATGTGTTGCTGACTCACCTGCGGTCCTCCTCGTCCACCAGCACGAGGTTAAGGAAGTACTTCACCGTGAACTTATTGGTCCCTCGGTAGGTCGGCGTCAGCGCATATGGCTTCAGGAACACTCGCAGTGGCACGCACTCCCCTGCCGGAGGGATTTTCACACGAAGAAATCAGTTCGAGTTGGTACCATTTCAAAGTTGGATCTGCCTGGCAACAGCCGTATTTACGGCAACGATTACCTTTGGTGTACTCAGCAACACTGCATGCGAAGGCTGGAGGGGGCAAGCGCGCAAGTAGTTTGATATCTTGGCAACAACTGGCTTGGCAACAACTGGCGAGAGCCACCAATTGTCGACCAAAAATGAATGGCTAAATGGTCTACGGGTCGGACAGTACAACGGCATGGGGGGGGGCAGCGGAGGGAAAGAGTTGCCGTGAGACTCCTCTTGCGGATTAATTTTCCTTACCTTTGGCGGGGGCCCCGTCCATGACCTCGTACTTGATGATGGTCTCACTCTCGTTGTACTGGTTGGATCCCGTCCCTGCCGTCTCTCTTCTGATGATCGCCATCTCCATATGCTTGATCTTGATGCGCACAAGCAAGAAGTAGATCTGCGGGGTTCGGGCGCATTTCGTGGACAAAAAAGCATCTTCTCGTTAGCGTCACAGGATATATTGTGTGCCATCTTACTGTTCGGTGTAAATCTCGTGAATTCCTGGGGTAAATCTGGCTGTCCTTCGTTTTTAGCATGGCGTGGTTGTGTGGGACGATGGTGCGCTCACGAATACGACGCTCCCTCACGGGGGTGAGACACGCGCTCGACAAGATTCCTGATTCCGGGTCACTGCCGGCACCAAGACCTCGATCTCCTCGTCCGACGCACACCGCACCTTGCCAATGACCACGTCTTGCAGGTGGTAGGCCGACTTGTCGTACTCGAACTCGATATGAAGGCAGTCCTCGATACCCACTTCCATCTTGAGCGAATCCAACGCCTCAGGCTCCTGGAGGCGCCGAGATGTTTCACACCAACCATGTCAGTTTTTTTTGGGAAACCGCACGAACACACGGCACGTGTTGTGAGAGGACAAAGCGGAACTGAACACGATGAGCAGCCGAGGGAGTGGAGGAGACGTACAGTACGACACGTTGCACACCCTTGCACGGTGGTAGCCATCGCCGAGTCCACTTGAGAATCGAAAGTACATCCAGAACGTGAGAATGTGCCCGCACCGCCAAAATACCTGTTGGATGTTCTGCACAACGAAGTCCATTTCTTTCGTGACGTTCTTCCCTCGCGTGGAGATGGTGACTCGCACGAAGTACCGAAGTCTTACGTTCAGGCCGCTGTACGACTCGTACGGCTTCTCGGCCAAGTTGAAATCGAAGCGATATTGCTGCCAGGGCGGAGAGACAGCGGCATACAGACAGAGGCAGATACAGGCGGAGATGGAGACAGATAAATGACACGAGTCGTGCCTCAATCAACACGTGGATGATAGGGGATGGCGATGCAAAATATTGCATATCGCACACGATAATTACGGCCTGTATGCTGTTCTATTTAGTTCGCAAAATGCGTGTCGAAAACTAAATACGCTAGTGGTTTCACAGAAGGTTGGAGTGAGGTGTGGCGGTGCTCATAGCTTGATCGATGGTTCAAAATCAAGCCAGTGCTTGTCGGGAGGAGCGGGGGCGACCGATCGGTGCTCATGCCCGGTATATTTCAATGTCGCGATTGGTTTGTTTAGCGGAGGACAAGGGGTGTACTCACTCGGTTTCCGACCAGCGCCCCCGCGGTGTCCAGCTCCCGCACGACCGAGGAAAACTCGTAGTGGTTGCCGCGGTCATAGTACAGCTCTGCAATACCAAAAGGCAGGCGAGGTGTGCAAGCAAGCCCATCGGCGGAATTCGGGGTGGAGTTCAGCAAGTGGAAGAGCCAACCGGGGGGTTGGTGGTTGAAAACAACCCGTGATTCCGACGACCGGCTGTGCTCATGGACAATATCATATTCTACAGTAGGAGTCCGACTCCCGCTGCAAGAAGGGAAGCACTGTCTCAAATATCAGCTTCGCAATCGTAGCAACTGAAGAGACAAGGTGGTCCTTGCTGAGACCCTTCGGCATCGACGGCCCCCCCGATCTCTTCCTGTATCTCCACTTCCGTTCGCCAAGCCACTCCTTGCCTATCTGGCCGATGAGCTCAGCCTTGATCCCCAGGTGGTCCACCTTCTTCCCCGGCGCTACGAGAACCGTCGCAGTGCCGCTAACCGCCTGAACATGGAGACGTTTCCGTGTCACATGGTTAACAAATGGGGTGATAAAAAAAAAGGGTTTGAGAGTAATAGGTTGAAGAGTGTACACAGTACGCCCTCAGAACATTTCAGACTCATGGGTCGGGGATATCCGGTCCCCTACGTTAAATGTCGTCTGTTGATGGGCTCAGGTTTCGTCGGTAATGTGGTGTGCACACAACGTCAGAGCCTTGATATTGGACTATGTAAACCGCTACAATTCAGGGGGCAACATGGAAGGATATCGAGGTTATCGCTGCGTACAGCCACGTCGCTGCAAACGTTGCATTACGAAGCGCACAATCGCGAAAGGCTGCCTACCTCAGAGCCCTCGAAAATGGGCAGCGCCTCCGAGGCTCGTCTATCGCCCGGCGTGGAGGGCTTAGTCGGCCTCTTGTCGATGTGGTCGAACTCCACCAGGATCGTCACTCCCGGGTTGAACCCAAATAGGGCTTGCTGCAAAATCGAGACACAACACAAGGCGAGAAAATCGAAACTTGTGCCGTTACGCTCTCTTCTTGTATGGACGGATGTCTTGACAGCGCATAACACTCGTGCTTGATTTTGCGGTCATGAAGCATAACCAAGTCAACCAATGCCACGCAGGCTGCAAAAGTGATCGGCACTGCATACGTACCAATACAGGTGGCCGGTACAAATACGGTGATTGTGCTGTCCCGCATATACTGCAAGGCGCTAACTCCGTTTGCACGATACTGCGCAAACATTATCAAGGACAACCAAAGCACACAGGTGTTGCTATCCAGGTGGGTGGTCCATGTCGAGCGTGGCGACGGCGAGATGCTGTGCGTGCACCTGCACAGAGACCGCTGGGAGCACGGTATCAAGTCCGAGATATTCGGGTTGGCTGGTGCTACAAGTACGGCTTCTCCCTTCTCCCCTAGTGGGTTTGCAGCAGCGTTGAAGAATGATAAAGCGACACCGGTGGATTCGCCCAACACAAAACGGGGTACATACCAATTAGCCTGCTATCTACTGGAATAGAGCTACCTGCTAGAAGCTATAGCAGTACCTACAGCAGCAGTTTGCAACCTTGAGCTCGAATCTCGCCGCACTTCTCTACCAAACTACCGCAACATTCAACTCACCATGGCCTCGCTGCTGCCAGCTGTGGTATTTCAAACGAAGACGCCGGAACAGTAGTCTGGAGTGCTAACAAGAAGCCCTGCTTGGCGCTCTGTCCTGCCTCTCCTTCTCACAGTACCAGCAGTTTGTGGAAAACCCGAAGACAGGGCCAATTGTGAGGTAGTCCAACGAGGGTTGGAAACGTTTTGTTCAGTGATCGTGGACGTGTGACGACAAGCAAAGTAGGCGACTGCTGCGCCCGTCGTGCACGCGTGGGGGAGCGACGCGGAAGGCGAACGGGGCAGGGGGGGGGGGTCGGAAACCTCCCGGTGGTTCTGCGTTCTGCACACCCAAACGGCCCAAACGCCGCGAAAACTGGTTCTATTTTGCGGTTTCGGTGCTCATCAACCAGCTGTGCTAACATGAAACATGATGATCCCATCCAAATCCGAATCATACTTCTACATGACGCTTACAACCTCACGGACGTGCCACCTTTCACCCCCCCCGTGGGATATCTAACTGCAACGTCTAGGGTATGCGATCTTGCGATAGCTCTCGGAATCACCTGCCGGGTCCATCAATAATTGCAAGAACGGCAACTACACGCTACGATGGAGGAAGCTTTGCCCGCGTCGGCGTACTCTCTTCAACCGATCGGATTGTTGCCGGAGATCCGTATCGACACCTCTCGACTCGATGTGCTGCTGTCAGGTTTCCAAAGGAGACTGACTGCCCTGGAGGCGTCCTTCGAAAGGGTTGCTGAGTCAGCTGCAGAGGCCGCTCACAAGGTTGGGCCTTGTTGCCATATTCCTGTGGATGTATTGCGAGACTCCAAGAGCATCTCATCGCAAAGAAAGCGCGCAATGGCAGTTGGCAAGCACAAGACGACGGCATAGAAGAGTCACGCTTGTTTTATACTGAACTTTACCTGTAGCGCAGCTTTGCTACAAGCACGAGAGACGGAAGAATGGGTAAATGAACACGGTTGGAAACGGATTTGCTGTCTGCAACAGTTGCCCGTACATGCACGTCATACAACGTGTACCTTGGATGCCGCACGTTATAACCACAAAATATACAACCGACCTTTAGGGTCTTAGCTCTACCGGTCTAGCGTACACTTACTTTGAAGTTTTGTTCGACAAACACGATCGAAAGACCTGCGAAATCGATCTCTAATCCTTTAAATAGTGTTGTACTGCTTTTGTGCATGCTGCCAAAAGCGCAAACCTAACGTTGTCCTTGTGCCGTTTGACCTTGGCAGGTGGTGATGACCTCTTCCCCGAGAAACACCGCTCCTCCTTCTCCCGTACGACCAACAGTGTCGTCTCCTAGGCCTCCAAGATCACCATCTCCAGCTTCGTCCGAACTCACCGCCACTGTAGTACTACCCGGGGTCACAGGAGAGCCGCCACCTTCCGCACGGAAGCCAGTCTTTCAACTTGAGAAGGCCGGTCTTGTTGATTTTAATCAAGGTACGGAAACTACCAGCCGGAGGGGGTTGGCGCAAGGCACACCAAAACTACCGTTTTTAAGCATCGCCTGCCCGTCTCAGCTTTGACACATCCTCCAATGTGAAGCCTGAGTTAATCATATCACGTAACAAGATTTGAACACCTCTCAATCACATTTTACAAGAAGTAGTAGGGGCCGCTGCAGCAAGCTTCACCATCGCTTCTGTGACTCATCCTTTCTGACCTCCCCACCCACCGCAATACTGCCAACCGCTCTTCACCGAACTTCAAATTCGCCAAAAACCCGGCGCTATGCTGCAAGGCGAATCTCCTCTCCACGCGACTAGTCCAACCCTAGCCGCCGCGGCTGCACAACAAGAACCTTCAGAAGCCAAGCGTGGACCCGCAGAAGAACAAGAAGGACCTCAAGAAACAAAAAAGGAACCTTCACCACCCGAGCAGGAAGGGTCAATCCGTTCCTTTCCCAAAGTTTCGATAAAAGTCGAAGAGCCCCTGAAAGCGGAAGACTGCGTAGTAGCTCAACATCCGAGGGGGGAAATTGGGGATGCATCAAACGAAGCCTTGAGAGCAGAAAAAGCTGTGATGAAGGCTGTGGCCGAAGCATCGACCGAGTCTTTGAAAAACACGATACACCCCCAAGTGGAAGCGTTATGGGATGCGGTAAAGTGGATGGAAGACCGTATGGAGGCGATCGACGCGGAGAGAAGAGGGGAGCTAGAGGACGCCTCTCGTACTGCGGCTCAAAACACCGCAAAGGTAAAAGATCCCCACGAAATGACGTGTCCCGTCTCCATTAGCCGGAATCGCCGAGCACTACCAGAGTATTGTTGTGTCTCATGTCCCGCACTTGGAAATCTCTGTCCAAAGCCTGAGTTCCTACGGATGATCCATGAGCGGGGTACGGAACAGTTTGGCACGCGTTGTTGTTCGAGTCCTTCATGGTCCCGCTCTAGGCAACTTTCTCGCCCGCGCTGCCGACAAAGCAACACATCCTACTTCACTCTCTTGTCAACTGACTCATACTATATACTGTCGACCATCAGCGAAAATCGATTTAACGTGGTGGACCTCTCAGCCAGCCGCTTTGCAAAAGCGGCCGTGAGAACATATAAGACAAGATATGACAAAGCCACTTGCCACTACCACCATTACCGCCATACCTGTCATGGAACCGTGGAAAGGTGGAGGTCGCGAAAATGGAGCGAGAGCGAATCAAGCTTGCCCTGGAGGATAGACCTGTCAGGTCGGAGTTCGAAGCGCTCAACGACTTGCACGAGGGCCGGCTACGGACGACGGAGACCGAGCTTCGTCGCCTAATTGCAGAGTTGTCAAATCGCTTGCAGGTGCACTTTGGCATCTTCGGACTATTTCACCATTCCACACTTGGCCAGCGAGGAGAGGGGGGGTGGAGGGGGGGGGCAGCCCCAAGACATACCTACCGTAGGAGAACGTGGTCGGCTATAGGGGGCGCCGAAGTATTTGGAGATGAAAATTGTTCAAAGAACAGTTTTCTGGACCTTTATGATGATTGCTCGGATTCCCCCGATGTATGGGGCAACTGAGTCGTACAGCAACAGCGCATTGGCCCACCATGCACGCTGCGAAAACATCGTCTCACGCCGAACGTCTCGTGTTGCTGCTTCGTACTCGGACCACTGGTGCCCAGGAAGAGCTTCACGGAAAAATAGACAAGCTGTATGAAGACACTTCTGACTGGAAAACGCGACTGGACAATTCCACAAAGCTCGTTGATGAAAGGTATGGTGACGCTGACTAGCAGTGATTTTCTGCCGCGCAATCGGTCATATCTTTTTGGTGCTGCCTCCACAAGATTTGTATATTTGTTGTGTTCTCCTGGTCCAAAAACCTTCACCTTTTGTTGCACAGAATCTGCTAACGGCAAGTGTGCTTGAGCTCTCCCATCATTAAACGTCATGGGTCTGCAGTCAAGACAGTATGGTATGAACGCCCCCCCGTCGCGACTGGCGCTTCATTTGAATCTCAATAAATTACGCGAGCATACTCTCCAGCATGTAAGGGTAGCTTGACGTGAACATACACCATAATACACACAACCCATTTCAGAACGTTTACTGCCGTTGCCTGACGTGCATGCACGGATGTGTGCCAGAGTGCGGCACCTTGAACACGAGCTAGAGGATGAGATCAGGGGCGAGCTCGGTGACAGCGAATTAGCCGAAGAGGTGTGATGTACGTTGGCAACAGACGGTCGAGGTTTAGTCTGGTTTCGGGTCGGGGCAGAAGAGGCGGGGAGCGCCATCAAAATTGCAGAAAATAGGGAGGCGTTCCAGAATCCCGATCACGGCACGTGTCCTGTAAAACTGTCGAAGAACTATGCTATTACCGCAACGTACCGCACTGTGGTCTGGGTGATGGTCCGCACAGAGTTCAGCTGCCGTCTGCGTTTGCGGTGTTGGGTACATCGGAAGAGCAACCGAAAAGAGCATCAAACCGCCCTAGTCACATTGTGCATTTTCGGGGTGCCCTCCTTCCCTCTCTCCCCTGGTGTGTTCGAAATCGGGTTCGCTATCTTACGGCTTGTAGGAAAGCGATTCTTCAGAGGACTCGCAAGTGGGTTATCGAAAAATGTCCACGCCGACGGATCCTTCACTGTGGATGTCTCCAAGATCGGCGAGAAGGACTCCAAGATCGGGGAGGTAAGACGTCACCTCGACTCATTGTACAAGTCTAAAAGTGTCCTCCCTGGCGGGGGGCGCAGCGTGCTTTTGATGTTCGCAACAAGACTTGCGTAGCGATGCCCACGAAGTATTCCCTGGTGCGTTTTCGCCAACTGCAGTTCGACGTGTTGGTTCATTTTCGCTTCAACGAGAGTGCTCCCAGAACACTTAAATCGACTCTGCCGTAGGGGACTGAGAGCAGCTACAGCGCAGTTGTATGAACTCGTCACGTAATTGAAACACCCTCTCAAGCAAGAGAACGCGACACCCGCAGTTGCTCCTGCTGTGTTGTTTGTGTTCATGACGGAACATTCTGACCTCCGAAAAAAGCCTCGGTGCTCATGAGGGAACGGATAATAATTTCCGTGGACAAAGGCTAACCCAAAATGTAGTACAACTGCTCTATTATAGAATACTTCTACGACCCCAAGACATGAAGGTGGTTCAGAATAGGAGCGATTGCAGAAGTTCCGTACATTTTCCCGTACTTCAGTTGTACGGCGATACCGGTGGCGCCATTGCTTGGTGTTGTGGTTTGTGGCTGTGCATGACTCACGCGTATGTATGCCCTGCACAACAATAAATATGCTGGCTCAGTCGTCTACGGCCTCCAACGACCTTGTGAAAGCAGAATGTTTCTGTCCGACCCACTAATGTGTACTTGGACGCCGAGTAGACTCACGTCCCCCGTATCGATCGCCAGCGTTCTTTGAAGAAGCAACTCTTGACGGGTAAGAGATATTCAATACACATTGATCAACCGCCAAACGCCAAGCATTTTCACTTCCCTGCTCTCACCGTGCAAGACCAACCATTCCTCAGAATACAACGTGGTATGTTTTGGAAGGCACCCATCTTCATTACCAAGCTCTGCCCTCGCTGCTTCGTTTCTCCCATGGTTCCGCGATGTCTCCACATGTTCAGAGGACGACGATCAATCCTGATGCAGAGAGTCAGAGACAAGCGAGAGTCGGGATTCCAAAAGAAGATCGACCAAGCCATGGTGAGATCGATACCTCAGAACCCTTTGGTGTGGATTACAGTCTCGTACCCACGTAGGCCGTGATCGCTTGTCCGTGCGGGATCAGAGTTGTATTGGCCCACGCCCCGCTGCTCGAGGAGAAGGGTGTTTTCGCAGGGACGCTCGGGCGAGGTTCATGACAAGTGTTGGCTACACGAAATGCTGTTTCAATCCAATCACTGGGCACGTGCCACGTCCCTCGATTCGCTGCTTACGCTTTTCCCGAGCGAAGTCGATATCGAAGAACGGAGAAATGGAGATCTCAGCTGCCATAGCCAGCATACGCGCTGAACTCGCACAACTGTTGCTTCGAATGGAGGAAGGAGAGCTGCAAAAGGACCGGTTCGTTCGCGAGGTATGTCCATGCGCGTACCCTGAGTCGACAAATGTACACCTGCTCCAAGCGTTGTTTGAATATCACAAGTGTGAACCATTTAGATCGGCATGTGTCTGCCCTGGATATGCGCATGATACGTCCAAGTACTCTTACCTCGGCGACGTTGTCAAGCATTTTCGTCTCGATCACATAATCTACTTTCTCGAGCCGTTATTTTCGTTTCGTGTCACCCGTTGTGTGAATCGTGTCCTCTTTGCCATGTTGCCCCCAAACACACATCCCCAAGCAATTCTACCCCCCTTTCCTGCATATCAAAATATCTGTCGAGATTCGCCCCTCTCAAGACACAACAGCTTGCCAAGAGAGGAGGTTACTCGGTAGATGCGCAACAGACAAGATTGCATGGTGTATTGTTCTGGCGTCCATCACTTGGCTCGTTCACGGCTGTGCCTGTGACATTGACTGTGGCGATTGCCAACCTGACGCAGGTAGACGATAGGGTGTGCGAGGGCGGGCAGGAGGTGGAGATCAGTCTTTCTCGCATGAAGGACGAACTTCTCGAGGAACTGGCGTCGCATCAGGTACGTCCGCCATCATTTTTTTTTTGTTTTACCCACGAAGAAAGCTTCAGGTCAAGGTGCTCCAAACGTAGGCATGCCTGAAGTTTATGAATGCCCTAAGTTTGTGGGCGGATAGTATCGTCTGCTGCCACTGTTTAGGATGTCGATATCACTTTTTTTTCCAGCGCAACAGAAATCATCGAGCGAAGGCATGTATTCATCACACTTCTAAGCAGATTCGAAATAGGTACCACATCACGCTGTTGGCCTTTCTTCGAGATCTTACTCTTCTCGAGCCAACTGACTAACTCTCGGGCCTCCGTCGGATGATAGAAATTTCTATAACACGGCTGGCCATTCGCCTTTTGTCAAGCAAGGATGTGTCCTGGGTGAGTATTGTAGAAACAATCGGTCGGGTGATCTGCACCTATTGAGGCATTGAGAGCATGCGTTTGAGAAAGGGGCAAGCACCAGGCTAGGATGTGAAATCGCCCCGTCGCACGACAAAATCATAGAAGTTTTGTTTTTCGCCTGTGAATACATACCCCCCTATTTCCGCCTGTCCGCACTGCCTTGTTTGCGTTTCTGTATTCGCTTGATGGTTTTCTCCTTCTGGTACCGCCAGATGGAAACCGAAAAGTTGTCGATGCAGGTCGAAAAGGCAGTGACACCTGAAATTCTCAACGAGGCACTCCGGGGAAGCGACACTATCCGTGATGTTGCGACGAAGGTAAAGTGAATTTTTTCGCGTGTCCTGACGTCTTGACCATCAGTCTCCTGGTGGTTTATTCCTTCACAACAAGCAAGCTGGTGCTTTGGGCCTGTAAAATGCACTCAATTATCTTTTCTAAGCCCGCCTGACAGCAAATCGTCGATTCAACCACCCCTACCGCTCGAAAACATCGATCAACGACATGTATATCGTTCTGGTCGAGGGCAGTGATTTTGACCTTTCTCCTCGCCTTATCATCCAGGCCTTCTCGTTGGAGGAGTCGGTGTCGAGCTTGTTGGCAAGCCTCAAAAACACCGAAAAGAAGCTGGTACAGGCGAACGAGACGAGCTCGCAGGGTATCAGCGAGGCGGAGCGGCGAATGTCGGCGCGGATCCAGACCGTTGCCAACGCACAGACGGCCGTTCACGAACAGGTACAACGTGTGCCGGGTGAGCGATCGTGGTGGACCAAATATTGACTGTTGATAGCAAGACTCCTGCCACGGGCTGCCGAATGCCCAAGCTTCACCGACGGAGGAGTGTTTTCATCTTGACGGCTATTGATGTCATTGGGCATTTCCATGTGTGTGCCTCACGGCTGGGCCCATGTGAAATTCACAGCAGCTTTTGAACGTCGTCCGTCTTTTCGATGACAAGGTCGGGGAGTTGTACATCAGAGATGGTTCGAGGCTAGCATCTATCACAGCGCAGCGCCGTGCGCTAGCGCTTCCTTGTGCAGCGTCTCCTACATGTTGTAAAATCCCACCCTGACAGAGACCAACCAATTCTTTACTGTCTGGGTTCTGGCTACGCACAAAACACGGAAACTCGGCGGCTGGTAGTCTCGAAACCTTGACCGGATCTCAAAACGCCCGAACACGCACGTTTTGTCTAGCTGGAGAACAAAATGATCAAGCTGAAGGACAACACGGCCGACAAAGATTCCTTGCAGGAGATGCGGGATGAACTCGCCCTGAGGTTGACGACGCTCGAAAACGTAACCACCGCCGGAAAACAGGTAAGTACGCACGATCCCCTCTTTCCCCATGTACCAAGAAAGGAATGAGGTGGCCTCGCCCCCCCCCGCCCCTTCTGGGCCCATTCTTCCCATCGATGACGACCGTAATGTGTCTGGATGAAGTATTGTACACCAGTCTTGGATCGCGGCAAAAACTACTTCATTGCGGACAGGTACCACTGGCCGATGCTGAAGAAGGACGCAAGAGAATATGTGCTATCATGCAGTTGTCGTATGCGGAAGCGGCCGTGGAGTAAACAACTCCACAAGCTGCCGGTGTGCTTCTTGCCGCCATGGGAAGTACTGGAGATGGGCATTCTCGACATGAAGGTCACTTCTATCAAAGGCAACAGATACCTGCTGGTCATCGTCGACAGAGTCACCAAGAGTCTCTTCGCCTTGTAGAGCGCAAATCGGTTCCCGCCTACAGACCGCTTCGCGTCCAGTGGCGTGCTCGTCCAAGGCATGTAGTTGGAGAGATCGGCGCGAAAACTTCCTTTCTCTTCTCTCCGCTTCTTCGCTTGCTGCGTGCCGTATTATTTGGATATTATATAGGAAGTGATCGACCTGCTAACGTCGGAGGTGGAGACAATCTCGTACAGGGTGCTAGAGGTGGAGAACTTGGCGGAGGCCGTGAGGACAGACCTGTCGCCAGAGATAGCCACGCTCGAAGAGGGCGTTGAAAGGTGAGCCTTTTCAAAAAAAAAAAAGAAGAGGGGGGTAACGGGCTAACGTTTTAGCGCAAAATCCGTCGTGTGACATTGTCTTGCGTGGTGTGCACGGGATGGGAGGCGAGGATCAAGTTCAAATATTGAATCTCTGAAAGTCAAGTTCAAATATTGAATCTCTGAACTGCTGTGAAAAGGTGCGCTTCAGCACCCTGGGTAACTACCCAAGTAGCGGTCCTCCCAGATGCAATGGGTATTAGTACGGCCTGCACTGATGATGTTATGTGCGTTTGGGTTTGTGCGTCTTTGTGCGTTGGGGTGGTACATGAGACAACTTTGGTGTTTCTAGCAAAGCGCAAAGTTGTTCTGAGTTAGTCAAAGATGGCGACAGCAGTGTGGTGTGCCGCTGCGTCTTACTATAAAGGTCAGTTTGTACCGTTAGCATTCAGGCGCTCTTACGGCAGTCAGCCCCTCCAAAACGATACACGCAATGTTTTAGTTTGTCACACAGACTACGAAAAACGCTCAAATTTAGCAATGTAGTTGCGTAGAGAGGGGCGCAAGCTCCTGTGCGTGAGCGTCTGTTCCTACTACTGCCCTCGCTTGACGCATGAGTCATCTCGTACCTTCCTTCCCTAACGACGCGGTGCCGAATTTTCAGCGTGCATGGTATCCTCAAGAGAGCACTGGAGGACCATCAGCGTATTCTCGACACCCAGGACGCGAAGGTCTGACTACACACCCGCGTGCGTGTTTCCGGCGGCGCCCGACCACGTTGTTTGTGTACTAGAACAGAACGCATGGCCACTGCGTTTTGCCACACTTTGCATGTTTTTCACGATTTGATTCCGTCTCCGATCGATGAGGTGAGGGTGGGCGTCAGAGCAGTCGGCCCCTCGGGGTAGCAGTATCGACATATTGACAGCTCGCTGCCCTTTCCCCCATGAAAAAAGAACATCTCCAAGACCTTCTCTTTCCATGCATACAAGTTCATTGTATGACCCACAACACGTGTGGCAACTTACGAACACTTGTCTTCAGTCACGACCACTGGTTAAATGTTCATCGAGGCTCGATCTTGTGAAATGAATATTTTCGGAAAATCCAGCGCGATGGTGAGGAATCGCCCAACAGGTTTCCTACCGACACGGTAAAAAACATTTTGTCCACAGGTGGTGTCATTTGCAAATCTCCTACCCAAAAGCTAGCCCGACCGAGACTATATCCATTCTGTGGGGACTATTTACACACGGCGCATTTGAAAATGCCTTCAGGGACGTGTTTCTCGTTTTGCTACTCATTCTGTCAGACATTGCTGTCGGTGCCTCAAATACCCCCCGCTTCCCTAAAGAGCGACTCCACAGACCTTGAAGACTACATCTGGGGCCGCGCTGGGAACCGTGTCTGCCCTCTTGCTCGATAGGTGACAGCTGTTTCAAAGGAAGTGAGCGATGCTTGTTCGTCGGTCAGGTCGGACGTTAGGGACATGCTGGTTTGTCTGGTGTCTAGCGGCGCGAGGAGGGGGCTCGAACGAAAGGATAACCCAGACGAAGAAGCCACCTTGGCAGAGGCGAGTGCCGTGGAAAGGTTCTCGCTGGCATCCCACTTTCAAGGGCATTGTACTGAACATGCAGGCTTGTTGCCAGCGCAAGTGGTACCGGATGCAATGATAAAGAGGAGAGAGCTCCTCTTGGAGGATACCCAGAAAATAGTGCCACCTTTGGAAAAAGTTCGGTGTCATGAGAGAGCGAGCGGTATTTGTCGATAGCTCCAGCAAAAAATGAAACAAGCAGCGCATGTGGAGCTATTTTGGCCGAGGGGCCCAAGTAGGTACATGATTGAGATGCTCGACACTATTGCTCCGGCGGGACATTATATATACTTCTATCCACATGCATACTTTCTGTTTCGCTTCGAATGCGTGTCTCATCTTGCAGTTTGACTCAGTTTCCCCTTCCTTTGTCTAAGTACTTTCCGTCCGTCCGAAACGGTTTCGGGGAGGAAGTGTTTGGGTTTGTTTGTCTTGATTGTAGGAAATTCCGGCCGCCGGCAGTTGACGGCGCTGTTTAGCATAGCCGGTTGTGCTCCGTCCAGTGTAACCGATTGTGCTCCGCCTTTATTGAACGTTCGACAGATGCACCTAGCGGTATCGCCGCATCGAGTGTCGCACCTGAAACACGTTCGCCGTTGCTCTAGAGTTGTTTCCGTCGATTGAGGGGCCAGGTTCGACATTCCTACAGTAGTTTGCTTCCTACGGCATGGCGAACCCGCGTTCGTCTCCATGACCTGTTCGTACCAGGTTGCACGCAAAGCGCTCAGCACCCAAGACAACCATGAAACTATCGTTTTCCCGACAACTCAAAACATCGTTTGTTATGGCCCGTTTGGTTGATGCTCGTTTTCGCCTGTAGGTGGCAACGGCTGTTCGGGAGCAGCAACAGCGTAGAGAGGAATCGTCGAGGCGGGTGGAAAGGGCCAACCTCAGCCTCACCTTGCTCGTCAAAAAGCTAGAACGCAGCCTTTTCGTGAGTTCTGAAACCCCGGATGCGAATCGCTCTCTCTCGCTCTGTCTTGCGCTCAGCATCGATATTTTCGACGCCGATTCTGGCCTGGGTTGCCCCAATTGCTGGGTCACAGACCGCGCCTTGTTTGTAGAGTGGAGCATGGCCTCATCTTGAGCGTTGTGTCAAAAGGCGGTCGCCGTGGTGATTAGAGGTATATCAAACGCAGCTCTTGAGCATGCAGAGTAGACATCACAGGCGTGTTTGAGTTCGTCGGGAAAGCATTCCCAACGCGTGACTATTTTCGAAGCCAATGTCACACCTGGGGGGTGCTGTTCCGACGAGGGTGCCGTTTGGTGCTACCATCTGTGTGCAGATAGCTGTTGCTGATAGTTGTCGCAGGTATCACATCACCCAAACCATGACGCCCTCCCCCCGGTCATGATCGTTGAAGAGCCGGCGTCCTCCGATTCGGCTTTGATGTGATGCCAGGATCGTCGACACTCCGTTTCGAGTTCAGATGACGGCGAGAACGAGTACAATTCGCCCGCGGTTCTCTAGACTAGCCAAATATTGAAATGAAGTGTGTCTCTGTCATGTGCATACCCATTATTTGGAAGGTGCTGTCCTCGAGAGACTTGTTCTGGGAGGAAGTGGGCACGAAGTTGAAAGCGCACGCTGAGGCGTTCGCAGATGCGTCTTGCAGGGTCGAGGCCACCAGCGAAGAACAGGTTGGTTGTCCGTGCGACGCGAGTGAGTGTTGAGTATTATGTGGTTTATGTTTAAGCCCTAACGTATTATCTGATAAACCCCAACGCCACGACCAACAACAACAACAACAACAACGACGACCACCACCTGGTACTTTTTCTACTGCTGCCACCGCAAGTTGCGCACTTGTCTGCAACAGACCAAAGCAACTCTCAAAGGTGCGATTGGACCATCCCACTACGCGTGTGGGCTTCCACGTTAGGGTATTTCGCCATTGATAGTTGAAGACGTCCAATAGAAGATGATGACGGTACCTTGAGGCTACTGTGGTTCCCTTCATTGACGTGCAACACTCGAAAGTTCCAAAGCTGCGAGTCTCAAAAGGTTGCTCTGTTCACTACTGTATACACGGTGGCCAAACAGGAGACCAAGATGCCAACCCAACGCGCATAGACTCGACTTGAGATCTTCCCATACGGTGTTGCCCCGCTAACCCAAAGGCTAATCCAGTTGCGAGGCTACCCAAACGAATTTGGCAATCAATCTTTGAACACTCAACGAGTCGATTTGCACGGCCCCCAAGCTCAGCGAATTCGAAGGTAGAATCCGAAGGTCTGCGGTGAAGGTGTTTTCCATATCTAACATCTCCGTTGTCTCAGCGACGCACACCCAGAGATGCCGCAGCGTCATCGGTCGTTGCGTTTTGCAGGACCGCTTTGTGCTCACGGTCGAGCTTCAGCAATATATCGCCGGCAACACTCAGCGCGTGGCCAAGCTTATCTGCCAAAAGGCAGACTTCGAGGTACTGTCACTCGCTCGCCGTTGGGGTATTTACCTACTTGTTGGTCGTTCGGAGGAAATCAAGATCGGGCATTGATGTGCACTGTTAATGCAGATTTCCAGTTGTCCTTTACCCGCTAAGTAGGACTCTGAAAAAACGGAACAGCTGTTTGTCATTGAAACAACGCACCGGGGATACGGCCATGACATATCACTGACATGAGCACGCAATCAGGACCCCCTCCTCCCCTCCCCCTTCCCGGATCCCCATGGCATTGCGATTGGAATGAACGGCAGGTTATCCAGAAGCTCACCGCATCCACAAACATCGAAAAGGGGGCCCAGGACTGGGACAGACGCGTGCAGAGTATGCGAGGTAGTTTCTTGGAGCATTTCGTGGCCAATGCAAGACGGTACTTGGACAGGAAGTACCCGTCGCACGGACCGTTCGGCGCCCGAAACCGGGACCGTTTTTTTGTCAAATTGGAGCAAGGGCTCAAGGTAAACTCTTCTGTTCCGTTTACTCTTCTTCACGAAGTATAAAATTCGTCGAGTTTGTGGTAAAAGAAAAGGGACCCCCCCCCCCCCTCCTCGGTGTTTGCCATCGGGGTTTGGGTTTTCGTCGCTTGGCAACGACGTTGTAAAACAAGCCGCCCCCCCCGGTGTTTGCCATCGGGGTTTGGGTTTTCGTCGCTTGGCAACGACGTTGTAAAACAAGCCCCCCACTCGGTGTTTGCCATCGGGATTGGGTTTTCGTCGCTTGGCAACGACGTTGTAAAACAAGCCAATTCACTTCGTGAACTCGGCAACCAGGTTACCGTTTTTTTTTTTTTTTTACCTCGGTTTTTTTTTTTTGCGGTAACCATAATGGTGGTCGAGTAGATCATGTTGTGCGGGGTCGAGAAACCTCACTCCGCGCAACGGGGGATGATCGCACCACGTTGTGTTAAAATGGTCAAGCTTCCTCGAGGCAGTTACACAGTGCTTACAACTGTCTCTGGAAGTGAAAGCACCAGAAAATAAATTAAGTCATACGTAGCTGTCACCCGTACGCAAGGAAGTAAGCACAAGATGCCGAACACCCTTAGCAGGATGCAGCTCACCCTTCATGCGACTCGCCAAATGCCTCACGGCGCTTCGCGCTTGGTGATGTGAGAGCCTGGTCCGGTGAGAACCCGGCGTGCTCCGTCCCGGCTTTGTAGGGATGCGAGGTCAATGGTCAAACGACTACGGCATGCACGACTATGAGTACCCCCCCCCCCCCCCTCCCCCTCTCGAGGTCAATGGTGTTACCACTAAACATGAGGAGTACACGCACCCCCCTCTGAAAAACAAAGCAACTGCAATCGAGTAGTCCTTCGGGCAACCTATACCTATACCTTTAAACTTTGCCCAGCGATGGAGGAGGGGGGGGTGATTTTCCTTTGACGACCAGTTGACCTCTCCTGAGGAAGCCTATTTAGCAGCTGTTGGTTCACGATTTCTCCATACAGCTTCGATCTCTTTCCCTATTGTCGAACGGATAGGTGGCAATGTCCAAGTACCGAAGCGTGGATGTCGGTAACACCCTTTTCGGCAAGGTCAAGCTTGACCCCTCCTGCATCGCGTGCGACCGCCCATTCGGCGCAGCAGCTCAGGCAAGGAATGGAATATTTGGCTCGCCTGCATCTCGTTTTCCACATCAGGACACGAATTGTTGTATTTTCCGTTACCCGGCGCGGGAACAGTGTAGAACGAGCCGAGAGAGATGTTTTCCCCAATCCTCTTCCGCTTTCTCCATGCGCTTGGTCCCTCATCAAGGCTACTCTTGGCGACGCACGAGCAGCCCCGTTGGAACCTTTACCACCGCCGCAGGCCGTAAAGGATGCCATGGCGGGTCGACCGCGGATACCGGCCACACCACCGGTAAATGCATTGTTGTTGCGTCAAGTACACGTGTTGTTCTACGTGGGTTTAGCTCCTCCTGCATTCTGAAGAACGGTTAAGTCTTCGACCGAATGTTGTTGAGTGATTGACGGGCGTGGTCTTCTATAGCGAGATACGGTATCGTTCTCTCAACGCAGCAATATTCTGGGGGTGGTACAAATATCAATTCCAAATACTACATAGCTAACACGGTGTAACTCGGCCAAATTCCCGGAGGACAAGCCGTCGTCAGATATTCTTTGTAAAACAATACAAACTTCGCAAATTGCAACAGTTTTTGCACCCGTCGATGTTTGCTCTCTGTTCGTGTACTCTACGCCATGAACACAAGGATGGAACACGTACCCCTGAACCATTCGTAGACCCCGCAATGGTGGGAGGTTTTGGGGGAGGGAATCATCAGAAAAACACCAGCAAGTTTGTGTACCGAGGAGGCTTTAAAATCCCTAAGGAGCTCACGCCAATGCCTAGCGTCGAAAGCCTGGGAGCCTTTCCGGGAGATGTTGGCAGCACAATTGCAATGGGCAGCATCAACGTCAATTTGAACAGTGTGTCTGAGTGTGAGGCTGATCCCTCTCGAGAACACAGCACCAGCGGCGGGGATGGTAGCGGAAGTAGAAACAGACTCAGAGATCGCGGGGGCAGTAGGCGAGGGGTCGAACAAGATCCCGGCTTGTTTATCAGTAGTTCGAGGATGAGGGTAGAGAGTGGCAACGAGCGAGTATTGGGCGGCGGGAGAGAGGGCATCAAGATGCCGAGACCGAAGACTGCAAACGCAACTCTGGGGCGGGAGCATACTCTATTCTCCGCTGGCGTGAGAAGAGGTGTGTAATTCCATTGTTCATCTGAGAGGGGGGTGGGGGTGGAGTGTGCCAACGGATGAGTTGTTCAAGCTAAAGCGGCATGCTCGGTCGAAGCACGTGAACCTCGACGCTGGGTATGGGGCGTTAAACCTTCGTCGTTAGCTATGACTCCTGCGGACGAAACTTCGTAGTGGTTCATTGCTTGGGACTCGTTTCCACCAGGGATCGAGGCGGCAACGAACACCCACCAGCGCATGCGTTACCCCCACCGCCGCCTGCCTACCCCCCCGCCGTACCGCCCTTGTGTCAAAATTTTGTCATGTGTTGGCCTGAATCGTGGCGGTGGATGCGCTCGTTGGATTCTTTCACTGTGCGGCTGGGCTTCGCAGCTCTGGCCTAGTCTGCGATGGGGCGACAAGAGCTTCGCCGACCGTCAACAGTTCAATCCTCGGATCGTTGCCCGCTTTGGGAATCGTCGCGCGTGTGGTACTGTTGAGTCATGGACCTGCCGCGGGATGTCAGACAGCAGTTGGGGCCACGCAGATGTACCTAAAAAAACGCATATGCTAAAGAGAACGTGGCCTCGACGAAACCAGAAAACCACTGCTGCTGTCGCCTCTCGCTTTACTCATGAAGACATGAACATGTGCCGGAACGAACGCGACCACAGGGCACAAGCAAGAAGTGACCGAGGAAGTATCTCTTGTTTTCCAAACACACAATCCCAGGTTGTCTTACACCTCGTCTGGGATTGTCTTGCCGTCATCAAAAGGTCCTGCTACATACCGTGAGATGGTTAAGTAAGCTTAGCATCTAAGCACCATTGACCCTACTCCAGAACCACCCCCCGGCGCTAGAAAATCAACACTGGCTTGGCCGAGTTGAAGATAAGACGCTCCTAGCCTTCTCGTACGTGCTTCCCCGTCCACAGATACCGTCGCCTGCCTATTCCACAATGCGACAGCAAACACATCACTCTCGGATTAACAGCAAGGCCTTGTGGGCAGGCCACCACGACCAAGCGAAAACGTTTTGTTTCGCGCGCCGGTCTCGAAGGTAGGAGCACCAGTGCGTGCTCTACCGGGACGTCAGGACCCGCGGATAGCTATGTATAGATCACGCTTCAGCGGCCGGCTTCCCCCTGGAAAAACAAAACAATAGCGACAAAACACACCGCCGGTTGTACATATGCTTCAGCGCCATGCCCGATAGCGGCTTCCAATCGATAGTCGGAGATAAACAAGGCCGTGCTTTATATTCACATCTCTATCCCTACCAGGACTACTGTTGTATTAGGCCAACCAGGGCTTCATTTGTTGGGGGGTGTAGCATTCTTCCTAGCCTTGCCGCACACGACTCTCGCATACCAATATCTTTCTGCAAGAGGAAACTCTACAATGCTGTTTTCCTCTAAGAGACCGATACGGTCTCTAGAGGTCTCACAGAACGGAAAACAAAAATGTGAATGAATGATCACTTTCAGTCCGAAAGCCTGAACCACGCACTTCTTTTAGCCGAACGCCCGAGACGCGAGAAATCACCCCATCGATCGGCCGTCCTGCACTACTTTAGAAGCCTTCGTAAGTTTCAGCTTGATTGGTGCCTATTGAGTTGTTGAGTGTTGGCTGTGTCGACGACCGGCACTCTCAAGCACGAAACACGAGCATGCAGCAGCTGGATTGACAAGTCCTTCGACGCTGGAAGAGCTGTGTGCCTACCAATTTTGCCTGCCAGCTCCGGGCCACACCGCTGCAACCTCCCGACGAGAAAGTATGTCCTTTGCAAAACGACGGTTTCAAACTATTTTACGCGCGCGCGCAAAATATTGCGGAACAAATAGTCTACATCACCAATCTAATGTAGTTTATCCTGATCTCGACACGTCGTGTGCCCCGCGACAGACTGGTCGCCGCGTTTCGAGGAAAGAAACATGATTTGTTCTTGTACAAGGTTTTGGGCGCTGCGCGCTCCCGCTTTATTTGAAGCGATTCCAAGGCAGCAATGTTTTCTCTGAAAGTGGGTGTAGGATGTTGAATGAAGGTAGGCACCGATTGCAGTTAAAGTTTCCGTGAAGGTGGAGTTCCCATGATGGAGGTTCGTGTGCGATTTAAGTAGATGTAAAGGTCCATTATTTGTTTCTCATCGCCGTGCCAAATACCCCTCAATTATCTGATACACATCCAGAACTCAGAACTGCAAAATAGACAAAATTATCGGCTGAACTGCGAATAATGAAGAAAGACAGCACTACCAATTGAACGCACTACTTGAACTGCAAAACTGTAGCAGGAGTAGCTACAGAGGTGCGGGAGGAGTGGGCCGGGGTAGCCATCGAGAGTGGAGGTAGAAAGGAGTGTATTTTCGTATTTTCCGGACCTTTAGAAGGGACTATCGGAACCGGAGCACACAACACCGTTGCCGGAATCGGAACAAACAACAGACCATTCCGACGCGAGAGCGGTGAAGAGAGAAGAGCAAAAATTTAAAGACAAAGTGGATACACAGACACACACACACACCGAGAGGAGAGAGAGAGAGAATACGGTACCAAGGTGATAGGAGGTGAGTGCATACCGTGTGAAGGTGTCAGAAGAAAAAAAACAAATGTACAGCAGTAGCACACGGAATCGGAACAAACAACAGACCATTCCGACGCGAGAGCGGTCAACAGAGAAGGCGAAAATGAAAAGGGAATGTGGATAGACAGCCCGTCAGAGACATAGAGAGACGGAGGAACGGAGGAGAAGGAGGCACACACAGAGAGGGCCGTAATCCGAGTGGAATGCGTGGTATGATGGTACAGAGCGGGGTGACAGCAGCAGGCGAGAGAGATAAAAGCGGAAGATAAAAGTGGAAAGTCCACCAAAGTGCCAAATTTCCAGAGGGAATGCTGCTGCTCTGTGAGAGCCCGAGAAGACCGGAATAGAGCGCTCACAGAAGCCGAAAGAAGCGAAATGAAGCGTTCTCAGAGAAAACTTAAATTAATTGTAAGAAGACTACATGCGCGCACATAGAGAGATCGACGCAGCGATTTGTGCAGGCGTGCTTGGGTATCTCTCTCCTTCCCGAACAATCTTTCTTGCACTTTGGATAAGTGCGAAGACATGGTACACACGCGATCCATCCGTCGAAGGCATGCGGGTTGTCACAGCTGTTTCTCCGATGTTAACCTCTTGTTCCACCGCATTGCGCACGCGCAAGTAGTATCTTCCGCCGCATTTTGCACGCACACCAACAACTTGACAACTTGATGATAAATGACTTTATCTTTTCTTCGTCGGAACACATACATCCATGCATCCATTGTACGATCACTACGATCTCGACCAGTTCGCGCGTGTGTAAGTTGCCTCCCTCCCCGCGATTACCCTGCCAACGACAGGGTCGCGGAAGCTTTTTCGCCGCAAAACGACGGATTTCGTTCTCGTCGGAACGATACGTACGTGTGCCCCGCGATAGACTATTCGCCGCGTTTCGGGGGAAACAATATTTGTTCTTGTACGTAAGCGCGCGCATAGAGGGATGGAAGGAGCGATTTGTGCAAGCGTGCTTGTATATCTCTTTTCCTGAACAGTCTTGCATTCTGGATACAACGTGCCAAGACACCAAGACCGGAACCGTGACATTATTACCATATCCTATATCCACCTCGCCGCAGGGTACGTGTTCATGGCCATTGGCCAGCGGGTGTGCATTGAAGACATGGCTGTGCTTGTAACGGTCCCAAGCAAACGATCCCAAGCAGTAGTCTGTAGTCTATGTTGACAGCATGAACGAAGTTCGGCATGATCCGACGACGACGGGTAAATGTTCACCCGCGTTCATCCGCGATCCGGGACGATCTTTCATTCCACCGTGCACCACCATGGTATCCACCTCACGGCAAGCAAGCCCAAACTACGTGTGTGTGTGGTGTGTGGACAGTCTTGCGAAGACAGACATGGAAAACACGCGTTCCCTCAGTCCAAGGCATGCGGGTTGTCACATCTGTTGTTCTCCAATTCCGTAACACCCAATTCGCGTTGCTTTGCACGCAGCACAGAAAACCGTTTCCTCGTCTGTTCTCTCTACATCAGGCTGAGTATTAGGCGTTGTCCATCCAAGCTATACATATACTTAACGTTTTTTTCTTGCCCTGACCGTCGTCCTAAGGATGCAACAAGATTTATCACACTACTTTTCTAGCGAATCTTCATCTCTTCACTGCTCTCTACACCACCTATGTATAAAAACGAAAATCTCTTGGAGGACCAGCATGGTTGCCCGAGGCAAGCTGCGATACCAATTGGTGATGGTACAGGGTAGCTCGAAGCCACTTTGAGGGTGTAAAGTTCGCCGCGCTAGCTACGATGTGCGTGCCCATGGCCATATTGGAGGGTCGCAAATTTCCCGGTTTGTCCGTGGGAAATAGTATACACGAGAGAAGAAGGCAGTAAGGCTGCACCAAATTCGTATCGTGCAAAAACACAGCAAAACACAAGTGCTTTGCGGACGACCGCTATACCGGCGGTCGCCGCTGCGCTCTTAGGTTGCATGGCGATGGCAAGTGTTTGCGGTTCGAGTTTTGAGATGAGAGCGAAGAGAGAGAAGAGTGTATGCATGTGAAAGCTGTGTGGTGCCCATTATTTATTTGTTTCAAGAGCCGAGAATGCATTATTATTTGTAAAGCGACGGCCGGAGGACAGAGAGGAAAACGTACAGCACATACATGTGGCAAGAAACAACACCCGCAGCAACGTCTGTCGATTGTTAGTTGTACAGTGACCATGCACCGGATTGGGCGTGTATATGCCGTCCCAACACGAACTTTTACACCTTGGACAACAGAGAACAATGGTCTGTTGTTGCTACGATGGACCAAGAGAGAAAAATATTGACATCCCTTTGTCAGGGACATAAATTTTGAAAGGTCTCTATCGATATCCATTGTAAAAAACAATAGATCTTGAACGCTCCTTTCGACATCGCTCGTAAAGGACAATAGATTTTCAAAAGGTTCTGTCGATATCCAGTGTCAAACGCAACAGATTTGCGAAAGTTTCTATTAAATATCGATTGTACATTACAGACTTCAATCGGTTCTATCGATCGATGCCCATTGTCGAAGGCAATGGATTTATGAGAATGGTATCGATATACATCTTTTACTGCATGCAATAGATTCTTGAGCGCTCTATGGATAGATATTGTCCATATCGACAGATTTCCGAACGCAACATCGATAGTCATTGTGAACGGCAAATTATCCTCAAGGCTGTAAGGGATATCCACTTGCACGAGAGCATGTTTCGAAGGTTTCTTCAATTATTACTGCCAGCAATGTCTACCGGAATAAAGCCTTCGAAATCTGCAACAATCAATTTCTATTGGGAGACGACCGTCGGAACTTGTTGTTGCCAACGATATCTATTGGAAAACGGCGTGCCAAATCAATCTACTGTTCTGTTGTTGTCCACAGCAATTCGTATCTCGGAAAATGTGGCTTATAAGTACTGTAACGAACAATATCTATCGGGTGGCGGCCTGACAAATCTAATGTTGCGAACAACATGTATCGAAAGAGTAACTGGTGAGCATATTGCAGACAACGATGTCCATCGGGCAAAGACCTGCGAAGTCTACTCTATTGTTACTGTTGTCGAAAAGATATGTCGAAAGAAAGCCTGTCATGTCTATGGCAGCCAATAATGTCTATCGGAAGATAGCCCGCGCATGCTAGTAAGCCAGCAATGTCTACTGCCAGCTACTTTTTGGGGGATGCTGTAGCTGACCTAGAATTTTGTGTGTTGGTGGAGTGTGCGGAGCCCGGCCATTTATTTTTAGCTCCCCGTCTCATGTGTAGCCAAACCGTTTGTCGGCAAAAACAAAACAAATGGGATGAATCAAGCAGAGACATCCTGCCGACGATATGAAAGGTAGGTCTTCAGGTTCACCATGCGGCTCGATTTCCTTTCGGGATGTATGTCATGTGTGGTGTGGAGACACACCAGGTTCAACCACTCGCGAAAGAGATAGAAGAGATGTACGGAACGGGTTGTGAGAACGCGGGTTCAGCGCGCCCATCGGTGGCAATACCCCGACCGTAGATCTCCGACGGGTGTCATCTGACGCCACAATCTACGAGACGGCAGGTTGAAGTTGCTTTTTTCGGGCGGCGGGTGAATATTGCCGACTGCTGCGTGTGCTGGGTGCACGACACCGCGGCCGCAAACCCCTCAGCTTTTCGTCGGGATCGAAAGGGAGACGCACAACAGCAGTTGGGTGCTTTGTCTCGTGGCATGCGGAGACTTGGTTGCTTGGTTGTCGCGTGTGGAGGGTGTGTACATGTAGCCGCGCACAAAAAAGGAGTCCGAAAATGGACCACGTTAGCACGTCAGCCTCTCAGCAATGTATGAATGCGGCCTGGACTGTGTCACTAAACCGGGCCGGTCAATGGGCGAGGCATCGTAGACTTAGGAGACGCGACTTTTGCCCTCGCTAGCGCTGTACGCAGTCCGCCTCGAGAGCGCGCAGCACGGCGGGAGGGCCCTCACAACACCAGGCTATCGGTAGGTGCGAGTCTCGCTTCGAGGCGAGGTCTACGGGTGGAGAAACCGCGAAAAAAGGGCTCTAGGTTCACGAGAGCATCAGGATTGCCTTTCCTGCAATCTCGTGAGCCCTCAGCCGGGAGGAAATTACTTCAATAAAGGCCTATGTTGGTGTCATGTTGTTGCTGATCAAAACACGGGTATTGGGTATCGGAACGAATCACGGGCCACACGTTCTAGTCAAGGATACGTACGCAATGTCGACAGGCCACAGCCAGTGTATCGGTGCCCAGAGCCTTCGGTACATGTACGACCGCCCCAACCATACCCAACAAGTGGCTCGTACCTGTGAATCTTGCCAGAGACCTCCTAAGATCACCGTCTCTCTTCACAGGAAGCCCACAATCGAGCGAAACACCTCCTCCGGATCCAGCCCTACCACAGAGGCCACAATGCTCGCCCAGCCTGCCGCCCCACCCTCGACTCTACCTTCGCCGGCGCCGTTCATCCGAGGCGTGCCCCACCACCAGCTCTCCTTCCTTGCCCCTTTGCTCTTCCCGCCATTCCTTGTCACCAGCATCGTTGGAACCTTCATGTGCATCACCGGTTTCGTCGGTGGTAGCTTTCGCTGTCCTTGCGAAAGAGCGCAGCATCACGAGCCAGCAACGGCGACGCCACGCTCGGTCGGCCGGAGCCCGAGCCAGCAACATCCGCACCCGGTTGATCTCGGCTTCGGAACATGTTGTTCTATCATTCTCATTGTCGTGCTCATCGAGCAAACCTGCGGGAGTCTTGCCAGCGTTATTCAGGGCTGTTTCGTCCGCTCCCCATCGCAACAAGAGATCCACGGGCGCCTCCAGGCCTTTATGCTGCCGGTAGCACGCCACGTGCAACGGCGTGTTTCCTTCGGTGTCTTGCGCTGTCAAGGATGCACCATGCCACAGGAGAGTGTGCATGGCTTTGAGATTGCGCGGGTCCGTTGCAGAGAACAGGGGGGGCGCCAACGAACCGCCCTCGCTGGACTCGATGTTGGCCCCTGCCTGCATCAGTGCATTTATCGCACCGGCCTGGTTTCTTCGAGCAGCAACGTGAAGTGGAGAAAAAACATCATCGCCACCAGCGTTCACGTCCGCCCCATATCTAACAAGGGCTCTAATGACGTCAATGTGGCCAAATCTACTGGCGCTGTCGAGCGCAGAGTGGTCGCAGTTATCGCGGATGGTGACATCGGCGCCGGCAGTCAAAAGAGTGTTCACGACGGACAGATGGCCAAACCCGCATGCTTCCATGAGTGGCGTCACGCCGTCATCATCGAGAGCATCCGTGTACACTTCACTTTGGAGCAAGAGGGTAGACACGACCCTATCAAGTCCTCTGATAGCAGCAAGATGGAGGGGAGTGCATCCATACTCATCCCGCGAGTCCAGATCTGGTCCGACCAACAGAAGGTCGTTCACCAACTGTATGTGCCCACCCAAGATTGCCTCGTGGAGGACAGGGTTCCCGTGCACAGGGTCCTCGAAATCCACGTCCGCTCCCGCTGCAACCAAGCGCCTGGCTGCGTCTTCGTGGCCGCACATCGTCGCCGTGTACAGAGCCGACCTCTTGCTCGACACAGACACGACGTTCACATCCCACTGAGCTCCTGCTCGCAGCAAGGTAGATACAACAGGCTCGCTTCCACCGAGAGCAGCTGCATCGATAAGAGTACGGCCGCGGCAACCTCTCCATCCCGCGCTTCCGTCCGCACCAGCCCCGAGCAGCGAGCTGACGAGGTTCAGGTTACCTCGGGCGGCTGCATGCTCCAGCGGCATCCGAAGCCACTCCTTCCATTGTTGTGGTGTGGCGCTGTAGGAGACCAGCTTCCATATCTCGCTCTCCATTCCTTGAAGCAACCGGCGCTCGGGGTAGACGTGCATGTTCCTCCGCACAGGTCGCAAAATCGATGTCGAATGATGCCTTTCCTTTGGTATCTGCTCGTCCTCTCTCTCTCTCTCTCTCTCTCTCTCTCTCTCTCTCTCTCTTGTATGTCCTGTATGCGTGGTAGACCTCGTCACGTCCCTACGGCTGTGTGCGTATTCGCTAATTCGATAGCATACAGGATCTGGGGGTTATGTGGATCCAGCTGCGGCGGTTTTGTCGGGGCTCCGCGATTTGCATGCACTACAACAGG
This sequence comes from Ectocarpus siliculosus, assembly GCA_000310025.1. Taxonomy (NCBI): domain Eukaryota; class Phaeophyceae; order Ectocarpales; family Ectocarpaceae; genus Ectocarpus; species Ectocarpus siliculosus. The sequence continues at coordinate 2,677,905 of FN649731.1, read as the reverse complement.
GGGGTGCAACCCTTCGTGGTTGTTCAAGTGACACCGCGCACAAAGCGCAGCAGCAGTGAGTCTTGACGTTGGCGTGTTGTAGCAGCTTCAAGACTGCTGCAGTGTACACGTCATCCACAAAGTCGATTCGGCGTGGTGTGGCATGCCATTCCCACCACTGCTGTTGGATTAGGTCGTACTGCTGTACATCCAAAGTGTGTCCCTCCCTTTTCCCCTTTTCGCAGGCGCGGAGGCACGCACAAGGTTGTTTATCTCGCCGCAAGTGCTGCAGAGCGATTGTAAGAGATGGGCAATGCCTCATCCCACGCGTACTATGGCGCGACTCCACCGCCCGCAGCCGACGCGCGCGTGATACTGCAGCACGATCTTCCCAAGGTGATATACGTCAAGCGGCTGGCCAACGGCAAGTTCATCAAGAGCTACCAGTGAGTGCAAAGCTCTTGAAGCATGCCGCCGAACTGCGCGTAGACCCGCCATCGTGATCCGAGCTACAACAACAGCAGTGGTTTATGTTCCACTGCATAACCGTAGAGCCACACACGCGTTTTATGAGGTGCCCCGAAACCGGAACGAGGGTCCTTGCCGAGTCTCGCTCGGTCGCCTATCTGTGTCGCAGTATCGGGAGGGGTATCCTTCTCCCCTTTGTGACGCATCTACACTACTGCTGTACCTGCTGTCGGCCTGGTCTACTGCTGTAGGAACGCTTGGGGGATTGTAACACAGCATCGTGCGTTGTGGCACGTGTCACTCACCTCTGGCCTTGTCCTCAAACAGAGTACAGCAATGGTCGTGTCGGAATACTGTAGCTGAAGAAAAGAGGCAAGAGAACAGAGGTCAAGTGGGGAAGCAATACGATGTCGAATACATAACGCGTTGCTGTGCGAAAGAGCCAGTGTGGTTCAAAGCTCCCTCTGGGTCGGCCCAGCGGTACCTTTGGGCTACAGCAATCTAATGCTGCTATTATGAGTTCTCGAACTCACAGCGGTTGTAGCGCTCCCGTGCATCTTTACGTTGGCACGCCGTATGTTCAAGTCGTCGAACAGGGAGGTGTCTTGAAGGACTGCCTGGCATAATGGTACGGCGAGAGGTTGCTGCGGCCCCTGGCATGTACCACCGTCCAGCAGTTCGTGTACACGTATCTTCGATTATCTAATGCTTTTGGGCGTGGCGTTATTGGCGTTATTGTCTCGCCCTGGCACCGCTACGACTGCTATTTTTGGCGCGCTCCCCCTCGTCTGCACAGGTGCAGAGTTGACGGGATCATGGTCGTCGTGAAGGCTTACATAAAGCGGGACAAGCGCGAGGACCTGGCTCCTGTTGAGGCCTGCCTGTCGAACATGGCCAAAGCGCTGAACACGCGCAGCTGCCCCAATGTGTTGCCTTACCAGCGGTGGCTCCAATCCGATGTGAGTGTGCGATTCGGCGCTGGGGCCATGCTCAACATGAACCCCAAGCACCGCGTTTTACGGTAACGCTGGTGGTAGGTGGCCGCTGCGGGAACAGGAAGCCTGCATCGACGAGTACGCCCTGTCACTATAATAAGACCTACAACAGGCGTTGTATAGTGTATTGTTTTTGTTGTCGGCGCGTTAAAGAGCAGTTCTGACCCCCACCTCGTACCTCGCGTTCTGTACTGGTTCAAACGCCAAAGGAATTTTTCCGTGTTCACAACGTAGCCCAGAACGGGCACAGCAATAACATATTATGATGGAGGAATGGCAACTTTTGAGAACAAATGTTGCTTGCACAGAAAGCCTACATTTTTACCATTTCCAGGTGACAAAGAGCAGGGCAAACGGGGCACGGGAAAAAACTCCAAAAAGGACACAGAGCGCATCACTCCAACTCGGCAGCTTATTCACGACTAAAATACCGTAGGTTGTTGTTGTTGCTGTTGTTTTCATGAAAAAAGGAGAACGCCCCGATCTATTCTCAGTACCTTGTAGCATCTGTACTTGATCAAGCTGTCGCGCACGCCTTCCGTGGCTGTGCCTCTGCAAAATGAAGATAACTCACCAAGCAGGTACGATGGGGCACGCTCGGCCTCGAGAGAATAGCAGTAGTATTTCCGCTTCCCTCCACGATGCCGGGGGTCTGTCTCATCACCGCGGGACCCCGACTGATGTTTTTTTTTTTTCCAGCTTGATCCACGAACCGTTTTACATCTCTCGAGAACACGACGATGTGCACACGCCGAACAACAAGGCGTGTAACTTCCCCTCACGCTTAGATCGTTTTCGAAAACGGCTCTCAACATACGCAGGTCCGCGCGAGCCCGCACAAGAACGCGGGCACCCCGGCGTACCTGCTGCGGCAGCACCTCCTGGGGACTCTGAGCGATCGGCTTTCCACCCGGCCTTTCCTCACGGACACCGAGAAGCGCTGGCTCGTGTACCTCCTGCTGAGGGCCGCGGCGCAGTGCCACGGGAAGGGGGTACGTCACGGCGACATCAAGAGCGAGAACGTGCTGGTGACGAGCGGGAACTGGGTGCTGCTGACGGACTTCGCCCCTTTCAAGCCCACATTTTTGCCGGTGAGGAGGAGGAGCAGGAGGAGGAGGAGGAGGAGGAGGCCGGGACGGGTCTGCCGTCTCGCCTCGGCGCCGGCAACACCATCGTTGCTCGAGTACCGTATAGTCCCGGTGCTACCAAGTGTTGCTGAGAGTGTGTGCGGCAGCATGGTGGTGGTGAAAGGGCCGGTGTCGTTGCTCTTCGTTGAAATGTTTGAACCGCACGATTGGGGTAAGGTATTATTTACCACTACCTGGTATCATACACCCCGTTCCCTTGTTTTAGTGTTGTTGTTACTTTTACAGGCGGGGGCGGTGTACCCCCCGAGATGTTGACTCTGCCTGCGACGGTGAAGTGGGATTCGTGCGTAACTCTGTCTCGAACGCGATGCCTGACCAGGCACAGCAGCACAGCGGTCTCCAGGCTTACACACCAAGTATATGCACCCCCCCCCCCCCCCCCACGCGTCCCCCGTCCCCCCCCTACTCAGGACGACCACCCGGCGGACGCGAACTACTACTTCAGCTCAGGAGAGCAGGGCCGCTGCTACCTTGCTCCCGAGCGCTTCTATAGCGTTCCCCAGGCTTCTGACGCGTCGACGACGGGGGACGGGGCAGCGAGCGGGGGAACGGCGGGGGCAGCGGGCGTGGCCGGAACAGCGCAGAAAGCGGGGGGTGTCGTCGCGGGGGCTGCACAGGCCAAAGGAGGAGGAGGAGGAGGAGGGGGTCTAGATGGCTTGGTGAGTGTTGGCGAGCCGTACGCGTGGGGTCGATGCCCTGTGGCTCGTAATTTTTCTGACCGTAATATTTGTTTTTGTTACTCTTCCGCCGGGTGTGCGCTGTCCTCGCCCAAAATTTGTTGGTTGGCCGTCGTGTTCGAGGTTTCGAAGTTGTCTGGCCACGCTCGGCTTCCCCCCCCGTGGTGACCGGGTTCTCTATCCCCTCTGAAACCTACCTCCCGTTGTCAAATCTTAACCTTTTTTTTATTTGTCAAGGGCCAATATATATATTGATGGCGTAACCTTTTTGTTTTGGCCGCGCTCCAGGAAGCAAGCGTGATCCAACCCGGCCCCGATGGGCTCAACACCGACAGCACCACACCCGCTAGTGCTGGAGGAGGAGGAGGAGGCAAGAGCAGTCCGAGGGCCAGTGGGGGATCGGAGTCACAGCAGCAGCAGCAGCAGCAGCAGAGGTCGAAGAAGGGTGCGAGCGGCCGGGAGGACGGAAGCAGAAGGGGCCCCGCTGGCGCGGCGGGGGGGGGAGGGGCCCCCGGGGAGGGGCTCCTGGAGTCCATGGACGTGTTTAGCCTTGGCTGCGTCATCGCCGAGGTGAGCTATGTCTGCCGAAGGCGGAGGTCGGGTCATTGATCCGTCGGACGGGGAAAAAGTATATATGGCCGCCGGGTGGGGGGTCCAGCTTAACGACCGGGGTTGCCGCAAGTAACATAAAAGTTGCGTGTTGGACCGATGTAGGTGTTCCTTGCGGGAGAGACAGCCGCTGCGTAAAATCGTCCTAAATGTTCCCCCCATCAGACATTTCAAACATGAGTACCCCCCCCCCCCCCCCCCCCCCTCTGCCAAAGATGAAATTTCTTGGGGGCGAACCCCTGCTAGACCTGCCCGGAATCCGGCGAAATCGATAGTTCGGGCAAATGGAGGAGAGGTGAAAAAATCTCGAGGCGGGAGGGGGTTCCGTGGGTCTCAAGGGGGAGGAGCACATGGGGCAAAGGGAGGGGGGAAAGCGGAAAACGGGTAAGGGGTGAACCGGGCCCCCTGTCTGTTGGGAGGGGGTAGCGGGTCCCCCCTGGGGAGACACTCCCCCC
>FN649731.1:2647891-2668694 GCA_000310025.1 Ectocarpus siliculosus | reverse complement strand
TGCTGCTGCTGCTGCTGTTGTTCTTCTTGTTGTTTTTGTTATTGCTGCTGCTGCTGATGTTGTTGTGCTATGCTTTGCTCTGGTGTTACTTACTCCCGGCTCGACCAGCGAGTGATTGTCACACGTTGACACCTCCCCGTCCCCTCCCACCGTACACTCTCTTTCCCCCGAAAGAGCTCGGCGGACACCGACAGCACCACCGACAGCGGCAACAAACGCAGCAGCGGCGGCAGCAGCAGCAGCAGCAGCAGCAGCAGCAACAACGCTGGCGACCAGAACGACCCACCGGATTCACAAAAACCCACGCCAAGCGGGCCGGCCGGCAATGACACGCCGGAGCCCCCAGGGGGAGGAGATGCCACCAATAACGACGGAGCCCCCGGTGCCGGCGGCAAGCGAGAACCGGAGATTTCGGAGAATGACGGGGCGGAGGCGGGGCCGAGCGGGGGCGGCGGGGCGGGGACCGGGAGCAGTTCGGGGACTGTTCTGCTGGACGGGAGCTACGACAAAGAGCTCTCGTCGATCCGCGGGCAGGTGCGGAGAGGGTGGTGGAAATAGAGTAGACGCCCTGGCTTGAAACCGTTTTTTTTTTTGGCGACGCGACGGTCTCCTCCTGTGCATGCCCTGTTTTTTTTGTACTCCTACGGTATGTTCGTGTCTGCGCGCGCGGAGAGATCCAAAGACGACAGACGAACAGCGCGATGTTCGTTCGCGTGCTTCGCTCTGAGCCAGGTCCGTTCTCGAACGCACGACACGCCAGGACACCATACAGCACCCACGCACAAAGACAGATGACATTTTTTTTTTCGCCGTCTACATGAGTCCACATAACTCTATGTCCACCGCACACACACCGGTCCGCACACACACCGGTCCGCACACACTCCGATCTGCACCACACGACTCGACACAGCATCACAAAGAAGATTGTTTTTGTTTCGTTCTAAATTTACACGCATCAACTTATATCTGTCCATCCACCGCACGCACACAGATCAGCCGGTGGTTCGTCGTGCTTGCGTCGTCTAGCGGGGCCGGTGGCCTCGCGGCCGACTGGAGCGGAGTTGGAATCGGCGGCGGCGCCGGCGGGGGCGGGGGCGGGAGCGGGGGCGGGAGCGGGGCGGGCGCCGCGGCGGTGATGGTGAAGCGGGCGCTGCTCGCGGACATCACTCGGCTGTGCGTGTTCTTCGGCTTCGAGAACACGTTGGATTCCATCCTGCCCCAGCTGATCACGTTCCTCAACGACAGGTATCTATTACTGCTGCTGCTGCTGCTGCTGCTGCTGCTGCTGCTGCTGCTGCTGTATTGCGCATATGTAGGGCACGGAAGTGCACAGTACTACCCGCGTGTTGCTTTTTGATATTGCATTGTCGTGCGTCGATTCTTACCAAGAGGTCCACGAGCCGCACTCCTAAACCACCAGAAATGTGTTTGATTCGGGGTGTTTTACACGCTCGCTCTCTGTCCTATCGTCCATCTCGGTCGTGGGCGTTGCCTGGTTTTGGGAAATTAAACCCCTCGTGTTCTCGCTTGCCGGCAGGGACTGGTCGCTGCGCGCGGCTTTCTGCGAGCACATCCCCGCCGTCTGCGCCATGGCCGGAGAGGTGGGTGGGGTTAAAATCGACGAATTATGAAAAATGTAGCCCTGATGGATAGATATACCCACTTGCTACATACCGTAGCCGTCAAGATAGCATCAAATCGCCCGCTTCTTGACGGGTGCGTGGCTGGCATGTTGTTTATGAAGATGGTGTCCCGCCATTTTCGCGTACTCCCACTTTCTAGTGTCCACCCGCTTACATCCTCTCAACGGCCCCCGTCACTACGCTCGTGCCCCCCCCCCCCCCCCTTCCACAAAAAATAACAAAGGTGGCCACGACCCGCTTCATCCTCCCGTGCATCGAGAACACCCTGGTCGACGCCCGCGAGGCCGTCATCGCCAGCGGTCTCAGGTGCCTCGCGGCCCTCGCCGGCCTGGGCCTGCTGCCGAGGCATGCCCTCCCGTCGCAGGCCACGCCCGCGGCGCCCCTGCTGCAGCATCCGGGGCTCGGGGTCAGGGCCGGGGCGGTGGAGCTGATCGTTCGGGTGGCGGAGGCGCTGGGCGCGCTGGACACCCAGGTCTTCTTGTACCCGGTGCTGAGACCGCACTTGAGGTGGGCGAGAGAGAGACAGGGGTGTTGTTGTTGGCTGCGAAGAGGCTAGTTGGTTTGGGTGTGTCGAGGTTGGTGGCATGTCGGTGTGTTGCTGGTGTTGGTGTTGGCTTTGGTGGCGTGGATAAATTGTTGACTTGGAAATGTATGGATTAATTATGTTTGACTTTTGGCAGACGAAAAAGGGTGGTTTTGCTTTTTGTTATTTTCTGGTGTTGGCAGGGCGTATCGGGTGGGGGGGGAACGGATGATGCAAGATTGGTCGTGGAGAGTCTCGTATTGCTCCAAGAAGAGGAGAAAATGGAATAACGGTGGTTGCGCGCTTCTGTCGCACCTCCACAACCGGGTGTGTTGCTGCTGTTGCTGCTGCTGCTGCTGCTGCTGATTCTTCTTACGCTTCCGGCTTCGTAATTCTTTCGATTTACTCGAGCGGTGACTTATGTGCCGACTGGCGCTGATGCTGCCTGCCCTCATTTACTCCGCCCATCTAAAACCTCCGAAATTTCCTCTTGCTTGTAACAAATACACACACATATAGGTATTCCTTGCCGGGGGGCTCGTTGGACGAGGCCGCCCTGCTCGATGCACTCAGACCCCCAGTGCCCCGCCCCGTGTTTGATTCCGCGGTGGGCGAAGTGATCGAGGCTCGGAGGGTAAGGGCTGCGGGTGGTGGCGGCGGTGGAGGCACAGGGGCAGAGGTGAGAAGCGTTTGGGCGACCCCACCAACCGAAAAAAAAAATTATCCGTACGTGTAGCCAAAAGACAATGTAAGTGTGACCGTATGTATGCAAGTGTGGGCGAGGCGCCAGTCTCATCCAAACAGGCACTCCATCGGGGAGCGTTGGCAATACTGCTGTGGTACATAGCAGCCGCAGCAACCAGAGAAGGGGAAGCCGCCTTAGAAACTCCGCCCCGTCACCCCCCACCCCCACCCCCCCACCCCCTCTCTCAGGACGGCGGGCAGCCCCTCCAGCAGTTCCCGGCGAGTGACAACAATGCCGCCGCCGCCGCCGCCGGCGACTACCGGCGACAGGCTGCCGACAGCCGGGGCGGGGGCAACGGCGACCCCGATTACAACCGAACAAGCCAGCAGCCGCAGCAGCAGCAGCAGCAGCAGCAGCAGCAGCAGAGACGAAACTCGTCGGGAGCGGAGAACGGAGGGGAGGGGGGGGTCGTCGCGACAGCGGAAGAGAAGGAGGCGTTGTCTCTCCTGAAGGGGTAAGGGGGGGGGGGGTGTACTCATATACTCATAGTCGTGCATGCCGTAGTCGTTAGACCATTGACCTCGCATCCCTACAAAGCCGGGACGGAGCGATTTGCCGGGTTTTCGCCGGACCAGGCTATCACATCACCAAGCGCGAAGCGCTGTGAGGTATTTGGCGAGTCGCATGGAGGGTGCGCTGCATCCTGCTAAGGGTGTTACGTACTTGTATGATGACAACTGCGAAATGGATGATTGTACTTTGTGCGAGTGCCGATTCACTCGGCCGTGCGCATGTACCTGGCCAAACAGTGTGTGCGTCATGTCTTGTCTCGTCGTTTGCCTGTTTGGCGTCGATGTAGCGTTGGTTGTTGTGGCGTTGGCTGTTGGTTGGTTCATGAGAGCGAGGCACCGAGTTGCCCAGCCATTTGCGTCCGTCTATCCTGTAGCTGGGTCGAGATAATTGCTACAACTATTGTCGATCGGACGTGTTTTTTTTTTTTTGTGGAGGCATAGCGGCTCTTGTGCGCAGCGGCCCAAGAGGGGAAACAGAGGTATCTACTGCAGCACCCGACATCAACCCATTAAACCAGTTAGCGCTGACTGGTGTAATGGTTAGATTTCGGTCGCTAAATGCACATCGCGGTCTGTGGGAGAAAAGCTGTAGGCAGTGCGGGTACCTGAGTTGTGCATCCGTTTTTTTCTCTCGTGTTTTCCCCGCCCTCCCCCCTCCACCTCGCCCCCAAGTCCCCGCCCTCAACATCCAGCACGGCCCGTATTCCCTCCCCTTCGTACTCGCATTCCACCTCAACACAACCCCTGTGACAAAAAACGCCGACTGTGCGCTCAGGTACATCGACACCGCTGCTCAGCACGCCGCCAACAAGGGCCGTGGCACCGGCGGCGGCGGCGGCGGAGACGGCAGCGTTGCGGGGGAGCGATCGTCTCCCGTCTACCTCCCAGAGTCTCTGTCCCAGGCCATCTACGTGCCGACGCAGAAGATAACCACTCTGCACCCCGGGGTGGGCGCGGTGGCCGTCGCAGTGGCGAAGGCGCTTGCAAGCGGGCAAGCAACCTCGGGGGACGGCCGTCGCGACGCGGGGGGGGATGAGGGCGGGGAGGACGACATCGACCTGCGGCTGTCCTCTGCCGCGCTGTCGGCGACCCCTGCGCTTCTCCAGAGCGTCACCGGTAAGGGTTCGTGTTTCTCTCGAGAGGACGAGGACGAACGTTCGGTCGTTCGACGTCTTCAGCCATGCGTTTTGCCGTGTCTGCCGGTCTCTCACATACCCCCCCCCCGTAGCCCTTTCGAATAGGCTTGAATGTCATTTCGTGAGATGGGTCTTGAATATAGTTTTGTTTCAAGTCTATCTTGAACACCATTTATTGAGGTAGGTCTTGAGTATCGTTTTTTCAAGCTACGTACCGTTCTTACGCTACGGAAAAAACTAACTTTGTGCCTTTCCGCTGCCATTCCGACCCCCGCCAGGAATGCACACGAATGCGGTGGACGCGCGAAGGGCCATGGCCCTTGTGGAGCAGGCAGATGTGGATGGAGCAGCAGGAAGTAGTGGACGACACGACAACAGCAGCAGCAGCAGCAGTTACGCGGCTAGCGCAGCGTTGGCGTCCGCTGCCGCTGCCGCTGCCGCCGTTGCGTCGAGCCGACAAGGGGTCGGTGTGAAACCGTCCGCTCCGGCGGGGTCGGTGTCTAGGGCGGGCGGGGTCGGTGGCAGGCCGGACGATGCGGCTGCCCTCGTGAGGAGGGCGAAGGCGCTCGGAGTTCCCCCGCTACCCCCAGACCTTGGGGCAGTCAGGTAAGGTGCAAGGGCACGCGGTGCGAGGGCACGCGGTGCAAGGGCACCGTGGCGGGATCATCTAGTCGTGGCTTCATTTTTTTTTTTTATCGGGGTGTGCTACAAGATGCTGGTGTGCTTGGATCGGTGGAGTCGAGAGCGGACAAGCCGCCCGCAGCTTCCGGTGAAGTCCGTCCGAAGAATGGACGGTGCTCTTGGTTGGGTGCACCGCCCATCACTTTTCGCGATTTCCACGGCGTGCTGTTGCCCCTGGCTTCAAAACTGACGAAGGGGCGGGGCTCTATTGAAAAGAGGGCGAGAGGTTCCGACTCCTTGTGCAGCGCTCTCTCCTATCGGGTTAAAATACGAAGTTTATTTTCGTTTTATCTTCTCCGCTCAGCTATCTCTTCCGCCGGGCACGAGGTTTTGCTTTCCCTCGACATATACACGAGAGAGCCTTGATTGCCCCTGCTTCTGCTCTGGTTGCCTCATGTATGTACTCACACGTGCCTCCATCGCGGTGATGACGACAGGGCCCCGAACGGCGCCAAATACTCCCACTACCTCCTCGACTCCGGCGGCGGCGGCGGCGGCGGAGGAGGAGGAGGCGCGGGCGGCGGCGGGGGATCCTCCAACTCGGCGTCATCGGGGGGCGGGGGCGCAAACTCCAGGTCCGCCTACCCGGCGACGGCGGCGGCGGCGGCGGCTGCGGCGCAGCAGGAGCAGTACTCGTCGCAGTATGAGCACGGCAGCAGGCGGCCGGACTGGCGTCCTCGGCAGGGGGTGCTGGTGGCCTCCCTGAGGGAGCACGGCGGGGCCGTGAACCGGCTCGCGCTGTCGCAGGACCAGGCGTTTTTCGTCTCCGCCTCGTCCGACAGCACTTGCAAGGTGGTGGGAGGGAGGAGGGGGTTGTTGCCTGGTGATGATGTGGTGTTTGCCGGCTGTGTGCGATCATCGCTAGACCCGCGAAAAGGTTTCGTCCTTGTGTAACCCTACCCCTAGCTAACCCTAATCCTATTACCTGCGATTGTCGCGGGGGCGGCGATAAAAAAAGACTATCGGTCGAGTGTTGTGTTTGCTTTTTGTCACGAGAAACGTGCTGTGCCCTTATGCCTTCCTTCTCCACCACCTTCGCCTTCGATTCCTCAGCTATGGGCCGAATCTCATGCGCGGTATGATCTCGATGCCGGCTGTGGGGTCTCGGCCATTTCGCGAACATCTCCGCCCCCTGGCTGTTGAATGCTGTCGGCCACAAAACCGCGAGAGAGATTGGTTTAACGCCCGACCCCCTCACGCTGCTGTGTTGCTGCTGCTGGTTGTTCCGTGTGGGCAGGTCTGGGAGCTCCGCGGAATGGACCACACGGTCAACCCGCAGTCGCGCGCGACGTACTCGAGGCAGAGCGGCCGTCTGCTTGACCTGTGCATGGTGGACAACTCTCACTCCGTTGCTTCGGCCTCCTCGGACGGCACCGTGCATGTAAGGGGTGGGGGGTACCGTGCACGTAGGGGGTGGCAGGTGGGGGGTACCGTATATGTCAGGGGGGGGAGGGGGGGGCGGGGGGCGGAGAGGGCTACGATAACGGAGTACACCGGAGACAGGCGGGGGGGAGAGACAGGGGCGACCACAGCAGCATAATGTGGACCGAATATATATATTTTTGTTGGTTCCCCCTTGTGCGGGGTTGGAATCATATCGGCAGGAGGAACGAACGTGTTGCCACATTTTTTCCGCTGCTGACTTCTTGTCAATACAAGTGACTGCGGGGCCATGGAGGTTTGTCGTGTTGTGAATGTTTTGACACTTCACAAAACATTGAAAAACCCTGCATCTCGTGACGGTGGCACTATTGCTCGGCTGGCCGCCCTCTTTTTTCTGTTTTCGGGGATACAAAAAGTGCTTGAGCGACGGAGGGTACACAAATATGCAGTACCATGCTCCAGCTACTCCGCCTTCCCGCGCTGTCATGCCCAACATCGATCGTTAGCCCGCCGCGTCTCAGACCCGACAACCACCCCTGGCACGCACAGGTCTGGAAGGTGGAGCTCGCAGCCTCCGCTTCCAGCTCCCCGTACGGCTCCTTCACCATGTCCAACACCATGGCCTCCGGCAACAGCACCCCCAATGCCGCCGCCGGGGGGGGGACGGCAGCGGGCGGTGCCCCCCCCAGCAAGACCTCCCCCTCCCGACAACAGCACCATCCGGGGCTCGTTCCTTCCCAAGCCAGCAACAGCGTCAACAGCAGAAAGTACAGCGGGGCCGGCGGCGGCGGTGGTCCTGTCGACCCTACCCTGGCTGCAATCTCTGCGACAGCCGGAGTCGGCGGAGGCGGAGGCGGCGGCGGCGGAGGGGTGGCGCGGGTGGGGCGCGGGGGCAGCGGGCTCCGGGTGTGCGGGTCGTCGATGGTCCGCTGCGTGTCTCCTAGGGAGGGCGCCGTGGTGAGCGTCCACCACTTCAACACCGAGCTGGGGTCCCCCCTCGTTTACGGCACGAGGAAGGGCGGGGTGCGGTCGTGGGACTTGCGGGCGAGGGAGGTGAGGAGACTAGCGGTGTTTTGTGGTCCGGTGGTGGAATATGCACAGGAAACTCTCTCTCTCTCTTTAGGTTTTCAGGGAGCGGGGGGGGTTACGTGGAATGGAGTTTTTGGGTTGGACATCTTTCAGAAATGCGTTTTGGGGGCAAGGCGATGCGCAGTCGGGTGGAGTGTGGAGGCAATGTTGTTTTTTTGCATGGCCGATGCGCTTAGGCAGGCGAGAAACGAGGTACGAGTGCCAATGTGGCGTAGCTTGGGCCATGGCGGCGGTTTGAGACGCCTTTCTACGGGTGCCGCCGTGCGTGCATCCGTGGGATGTATCTCCAGGAAAAACACACATCGTTTGTTAGTGCGATGGGAGGGACGCGCGCTCGGCACTCCATGTTCGTTCGTTTTTCTTCCAACGCAGCGTTGTCGTGTACATGTTCGTTCGTTCTCCTTCCAACACGGCGTCGCCGTCTACACGTTCGTTCGTTCTTCTTCCAACACGGCGTTACTTACTGCCTGATGAGGCCCTTCCTTCCTTCCTTCCTTCCTTCCTTCCTTCCTTCCTTCGTCTTTGGCCGTGCGGCAGGAGCCGTGGGCGCTTCGAGCTCATCCGGAGCTGGGGTTCCTGACCGTCATTGCCCTGGGCACGGAGAAGACCTGGCTTGTGGTCGGGACGAGCAGGGGCTTCGTGATGCTGTGGGACCTTCGCTTCCAGGCGAGGAGAAGGTTTCGTGTGCTGCTGCTGCTGCTGCTGCTGCTGCTGCTGCTGCTGCTGCTGCTGCTGCTGCTGTTGGCGTTGATGGAGGTGTTGGTGGTTGTCCCCGTCGATGGAAAGAGAGAAGACCGAGGAAAACTGAGGACACGCGGCAAAGGGCCCATGAACAAACTTCTGTCCGGAGAGAGAGAGAGAGAGAGAGAGAGAGCTCTTGAACATAGCGGTGCTGTTGTTGCTGCTACGTTGTCGTTATTGTGGCGTGGTGGTGGTGGTCTTGTTGTCTTGTAAGACGGGCACGGGCTGTAGGGTGGTAGGTCCGACAGCAGGACCCGAGGTGATCCGTGTGTACGACCTGGCACCACAGGTCAGTTCAACGATTTCCGGCAAGTTGTCGTGCGCGACACCTCCTTCCTTGGCGTATGTCTCCATTTCTTGTTTCGGCTCATGTGTGGACGCCTTGTTCACTCGCGGCCCCTCTCCTAACACGGCGGCATCGACGACAACAACAACAACAACAACAACAACAACAACAACAACGTCGGTCGTACTGCAGGTTCTCGCGCGGCTGTGGAGGCATTCTTCGGGCGGGCCCATCCACAAGCTGGCCACCTGTAGCAGGCTGCCCCCCCCAGACGCAGCCCCGGGGCCCCACGTGATCGTGGCCGCCGGCCGGAACGAAGCCGCCATATGGGACGTGTCGACTGGGGGCGCGTGCAAGCAGGTGTGTACGTATGCGGCAAGCGACACGAGCACGCCGTAAGCATGACAGGAATGTCTGCTGCAGCTAAGAGAGACCTTGACACGCCGCTTGTGTGTATTCGTTTTTCTCTTGGTCGTTGCAGTACTATGGGGGGGGGGAGGGGGGGGCGGGGGCGCCCCGGTTGTTGCTCGGATCGAGAGGAGCCCGCAATACTAATGGCCTTGACCCGAACCATAGAACGCGTGGTTTTGAAGGGGGCATCCGAGACTGGTTGTCCTCGTTTGTTGGCTCGACGGTACAGGTAGATTTTGTTCGTTTATTTTTTTTGGTAGTTTGAGGTTGCCTCTTTAGTTCCGGTTGGAAATGCCGCTTACCTCGATGGTTGTATCTGCGCCGTGTGCATGCTGCCGCGTTCGTGGTGATTCGCGCACGTGCACATTCGCGCTGTGTAAAAATAGTTACCCGCGATCGTATATATCTCTCTTGATGTACTTCTTTGGTCCTCGGTGTCATATTTTTAAAATCAACTTTGAGGGCTTTCTGTTGGTCTTGCCCCTCTCCCCTCCCCAAAGAGCACATTCTGAGGACGGCTGCCACGAATGGACGTGCTCTTTATGCCTACATGTAGTTCGCGTCAATCTTACCCGCACCCCCCCCTGAACCCTGCTGAACCCCCCCTCAAGTTTCTTTCTCGGAGATTCGACACCACAACTCCTAGTCTCTCCCGACTAATGTGCTTCTTTTTTTTGTGTGTGTGAACTAAACGTGTGTCTACACATCCCCCACTCTCTCTCTCGATTGCTGATGTGCTCTTCTTTTGTTGTTGTGGAAAATAAACGTGTGTCCACACCACTCCCACCACCTCTAGACTGATGTGCTTCTTTTTTGTGTGTGTGCACTAAACGTGTGTCTACACCACTCCCACTCTCTCTCTCGATTGCTGATGTGCCCTCTTTTGTGTGTTGTGGGAACTAAACGTGTGTCTACACAACCCCCACTCTCTCTCTCTCTCTCTCTCTCTCTCTCTCTCTCTCTCCCTCTCTCTCGATTGCTGATGTGCTCTTTTTTTTGTGTGTTGTGGGAACTAAACGTGTCTTCTTCTCTCTGCGGCGTCCGTCCCCTTGACGGATCGCCTCCCAGTGCTTTCGCGTCGTACCCCCGTCGGAAGGACCTCCGCCCTCGGCTTCGAGCAGGAGCAGCAGGGGCCAAGACCCGGCAACGATCCTCGGGGCCGAACTCCCGGTGTTGGAAGAGGTAGGTGGTTGCGGCGGGGTTAGGGTCGAGCGTGACCCCTCGATGTTTCTCCTGATGCCGCGCTTGGTTGGGGCTTCGTTCCTTTGGTCCTGATTCACTCTTGTCTGTAGTTTCTCTGTGTCTGTCGAAAACACGAGGTGTTGCCCGGACAAGTTGATGGGTATTGGTTTTGGTTTTGCTCCGAGCGTGCGAGGTGAAAGCGGAACTTTTCCACCATACCACACCATGCCGCTCGCGAACGCTCCAGCTTTAACCACGGATTTCTTCCATTCAGCCTCCTCGTGTTCCTTGTCGCACCTGCTGAGCTCATCGTGCATGTCCGGATCGGCGCCGCCGCAGGTGTCATTGCCCAGCCACCCCAACGCGCCGGCTCTTTCTCTCGGCGCACAGCTTTCGGCAGTGAGAGATTTCTCTTCGGGGGCGCCGCAGACTGGAGGAGATCCTGCCATTCGGGCGCTGGTGGGGAGGTGAGTCAGTTTGTGGAGAAGGACGTTATATCTCGTGCGGGGGGCGGGTTTAATTCGGGACAGCGTTATCATGCCCAACGCTAAACTGAAGAAACAGCAGCCGGTGCCGTGCTTCAAGTGTTGATTGGCTGCCCAGGGGTGAGGAGGCGGTTTCAAAGAAAGTTCAACGTGTACACATCCCTCTCTTAGCTATGAGTAATAAAGGTATATTCAAAATGTACACACCTCTCTCTCAAGCTATGAGTAAGAAAGGTATATTTACAGATTACACATCTTCAGCTATGGTTAAGATGTTTTAGAGGTAAGCCCCCCCCCTGCCTCCAATCATGACATGATTCCTCGTCCTCTCGATGCATCTTGTGCGTGCGCTTGAAGTGTCTCTTCAACCATGAGTTTTCCCTTGCTCCAATCATCTCATGGTTCCTTTTGCCCTCTCGATACATGGTGTGCGTGCGCTTGAAGAATATCTCGGTCGGAGCGCGATTCGTACCTCATTACCGGAGGGACGGATCGCTGCATTCGGTACTGGGACTTCCAAGCGGCGTCTCGGTGCTACATGGTGAGTGACGGATGAGACTGCCTGTCATTGTTCGAACGGGCGGCGTTTCAGCGCAAATATTTCGGCAATGGCACAGGAATCTGTGTGTGGGGGGGTGACCTCTGAAGGCTAGTTCTAGCTGACGATTTTTTTTTGTCGTGTGGGAAATGCGTCCCCGCAGCTCGTGGAGTGTACACGCACCAGAATGGTCGACACAACACGGGGTGTTCGGTGTTACTGCATCGCAAACTACGTCATGTTCTCGTGGCGGGCTATTCGCAGAGATTCTCGTGGCAGTCTATTCGCAGAGCATCTCAGGGGGGTACTGTTACTGTAGCGATCACTATTAACCACCGGTGCTCTGTCGTGGTTCTGTGTGGCTTTCGGCTCTCCTTGTCCTTCTCTCTGCGATAGACTAGCACTCAAGGAGGCCCCAATCTGTACCGACGTCACATGCGTGGGATCCTCGGTGGCACATATCGCTAAGGCTTCAACTTTGACCGTGGCCCCATCCGTGAACCCTGCTGCTGTACTTCGTTCATCCAACCACGTCCTGAGAACAACTTTGTTGTCTGACACCAAACCTTATATTCTACCTACTACGGTACATGGTTGTCTGACAAAAAAAATTAGCTGCGGTACTTTGTTGTCGAACAACCAAAATTGTCTTCTTTATATCCGAACTACAGCAGTACTGTGTGGCAACTGTGTTGTCTTAACACCAACCTTTACAATATATTGGCACCACTACTACTACTGTGACTTGTGCATGCGTAGGTGTCTGGTCGAGAGCCTTTCCCGGGCCGCCCGTCGCCGAGAACGCTGCAAGTGCCGGGTCCGGCCCCCGGAGGAAAGTCCACCGTTGTCCTCTACTTTGACGAGGATCCGCCGCCACCGACACCGGCCTCGCTGGCTTCGAGAACCGGCTCTCCGGCGGTGACCCTGGTAAGTCAGTCAGTCAGCCAGCCACTGCTGTCGTCGGCACACTCATGTGCTTCGTTCGCTATTTATGTGATTTTATTTAGTACCACAATTTTATCCTGTTGGTAACCCAATTGGTTGTCCAGTTGGTTGTTGTTGACTCAGTCAGTCACCGTCGTCGGCAAACTCATTTACTTGGTTCGCCATGTGATGCTGCTTCATCATCCAGTTGCTGTTGTTGTTCCAGGCACTGCGTGCGTTTGCCCCGATACCCGTCAGTCGATACGACGATGTTTCAGGGCATCAGCCGTCCCGGCCAACACTCTCCCCCTCGTGAGACGACAAACCGTTCCGTGGCTAGTTCCTGCTACCGGTGTTCCAGCAACATACCAGTACATATTTTTTCCGTCTAACTCGCGCTGGGAGTGCTATCATGGCAATACAAACGAATTTCTTTATCTCGTGAGTTTTGCTACGTCAATCTTTCAGGAAATTGTATCAGCCGGCGAACACCTCCCGTCGTGAGACGACAGACCGTTTTGTTGGTTGTTCCATGATATCTTTGTTCCAGCCAACGTTTATGTTTTCTCGTCGTACTCGCGCTGGGAGTGCTATGATGTTTAAATAGCAAAGTAGAACTTTGTGGTGAGTTTGAGATAAAAGCGCCTTCGGTGCTTTTCGAGTGCACTGGCGTGGGTCTCGGGTTCCGATTCGGCAATGTTGATTGCGACAACTTCCTTCTACTGCTGTGTGTAAGAAATGCCTCGCGAAACAGCACCCCTCCCGACTCGTCGCGGCGGTGAAGCGTCAGGGCGTAGGTGTTTATCGTGGGTTGAAACCCTTTTCAATTCATATTGGGGCCCTCAGTTGTGCCTGTAGGACCCCGACCAGCATACCGGCACTATTCAGAGCCACCGGCATTATGCAGAGTACAGACTTGGTTATTCCGTCTGCACCCGCCGAAAACACCGACAGTATACCGGGCATTGGCACTATTCAATCGGCACAGCTGAGGACCCCCCACTGTATTCATAGGTCTCGTGATAAAAGATCAAGAGCTGCTGCGTGTGCAGCCAAACTGGCGATTGCTGACCGATCAGAGGCAGAAGAGCAAACGTTTGGTAGCAGAGTTACTCTGGGGGGGTGGTGACCACAGATAACAAGGTCACGATCTTCCTTACGAGAGCAATGCCAGACAGTTGTTATGTCGTATGCATTGTTGAAAAACGGCTGTGAAATGCCTCTGCTCCCCCAGGCTGTGTAGATATGTTGCTGTATACTATTTCAGGTATCCTTCGTGGGGGATGATGTGTTAGAAATTTGGGAGTCAGGCCCCCCGGTCACAGCGCTTTTCTTCGTGTCAGGCGTTTCGATGTGACTTCAAGTTATACCACGCTTCGAATTCCACTTTGTACCACAACTTGCCCTTGCACTCGATTACCACTTCCTGCCGACGTTTGGCTTGTTTTGTAACCCCCGCTGTATCTGCCTTGTCGACTGATGCTGATTGTGGGACTCTCCCCGCTACCGCCGCCTGCCGCTTTACCCACGGTCCAGGAGAAAGGCTTGGTCGCGCCACGGTCAAGCCACGACGACGCCGTGTTGGACGTGAAGGTGACCGAGCTGCCGACTAAAATGTTGCTCTCCGGCAGCAGAGACGGGGCCGTCAAGATCTGGAAGTGAATCGGCAGATCGCGTAATGATGCGGCATGGTCTCGGCCGCCATGGTACCAATAAATATTGTGGTATCACGGATGGAAAGGTGGTTTTCGACGGCAGTCCTCGAGATGGGAAGATGGAAGATGGAACCGCTGATTTTTTGTGGTATGGTTGTGTTAAGCCGATGCCGTCTGTGGGACACGTTTATATAGCGTGTGGACCCTGGACACTGAATCTCTCCCACGACGTTAGAAGCCCCTGTACCGCGTTTGTGAGATTGAAGAGTGTAACGGTACCATGTAGGAGGGGCCGATCCTTAGGCGGCGTCGAAGTTGTGTGTAATGACGAGGCGAGCGCAGTTCACATGTGGCTCAAGATGTATTCCCACTGGTGTGAAGAAGCTACAACCTCTGATTGCTGTATGATGACAAGTCATGCGGAGAGTGAGTTTGCGTTGCCCTTTGTTGAGGGGTGCTGGTGCCATCGATCCAACCGGGGAGTAACCATTAGCGAGACCATGACGTCGTTGCTTCTCTCAAAAGCAGGTTGGTTGTGGGGAGTGGGGAGTGAGCCGAATGAACGAGCGTGGCAGTAGGGGCTGAGGGGGGCGGTGAGAGGGCGGAGGTCTGCTTGTAGCCAGCACTTGATGGCGAGGGTAAAGGGCGGCAAGTCGGCGGTAGTTCAAACCGTTTTTCTTATGGAAGAGGTGCTTTTGGTTCCTAGCAGCCCGAAGGCGCCGGGGTTCATACCCGTGTGTGGCGTTGCCGTTCTTGGCACTGCTGTAGCACACCCTTCATTTTTCACCGGACGTGGTGGGTTCGACGCCAGTTTTCCCCCTTCTTGAATGAGCATTGAATTAGACGGCACGCGGTATGCATTGTCGCAACACCAAGTGGTTTTGCAGACCACCACAGCCTTCTTGGAAGAGAACCGCAGTACTGTTACAATGTTCCTGTGCCATATCGCCGTCCCTTTCATCGCACTCGGGTACAGGGGGGAGTATTCTTTTGTATCTCCAGGGTCGTCGGTCGGTCGAGTTTAAACTTCCGGCGTCCACCTTTCTGGAAGCGCAAGCCGCACGTGTGTCGGTTTCTTCTCTACGTAGACCACATATGTTTGCTCAATATTTTTCTCCAGCTAGCCCACTTTCCTGCCGAGAGACGTGCCTCAGTATTGCTTTCCGTCTCCTCGTGTACCGCTACGAAACGGAACCTCCAAATCAACACTTGTTCAATGGGCGCCATGCTCTTTCTTCCTCCTCAAGCCTCCCCCCACTAACCCCGGGGAAGATCAACGGCAAGGTAGGTGTCATGCATACGTAAGTCTGTCTTCGCCTTCGCTCAACGCACACCTGTCCTATATGGCATTTGTCCTTTGCATTTTTTTTTATGACGTTTGGTTCTCTCACACCCGAGGAACGCCCCACGCGAGCGAGCGCCCCTGAGGCTCAAACAATATACTTTCACGGCGGGGGAAAACACCTGCTACTCAACCGTTAAAGCTCTCTTGCCCCTGGGGGATGACACAGGGGGGTTGGGGGGGGGGGGGTTAGACGAGCCGGATGCTACATCTCACACACGGGCCTCCAGAAACGATACATGCACCAAGTACTCCCGGTGATATTTTATTTCACAAGGTGAACGAAAGAGCACGATTCGTTCATGCACAGCGCGACATCATCACCGCCACCAGCCAGGTTGATCTCTCCTGCCATGCATGCCATCCAAAGCCGACCAAGTGTCATCTCGCCGGCAGCGCAGGAAGCCGGGGTGTTGTCACAACGGTTTCTGCACCAGCACAAGGTAGTCCCTGCGAACGCGAACAAAATCACCGGCACAGATACGCGACGACGTTTTCAAGGAAAGGAAATGGGGAATGATGAGGCGTCGCCGGGTGGGGCTTCTTTCGTCTGGGGCATCCAACGGGAACGCACCAACAAACGCGCGTGAGATTGTCCAATAATTACAGGGAAAATTGCACAGAACATACTAAGCGTAGCGATGGGGAAGATGGCTACCGATACGGTGAAACACGGCGGTCATAGCATAGGCTACGAGGTATGCAGCTCGACGTGAGGCCCTCTAAAAATTATCGAACATGATACACGGAGGCGCGACGGGATGGTGACTAAGAAGGGCTGCGTGACTTCCCTCCAACCAGTGCAACTACAGATCAGAGCACGCAGGTGGTCTATTATTAGTCGGCACCTAAACGTTTGCACTTGCCTGTTGTAGTACGAGTTGGACGGGTCGTGGTCGCCTTCCCTCACTACTCGGAGGCCCGCCTTGTCGAGCATCAGCCGCACCATGTCGGGGCACATGACTTCAGGAGGCGATGGTGCGGACAGGGCAGTGGCAACGACAATAAACCCACGCGACGAAGGTCGTCACGGCATTGTCAGCGGTTGAGAGAGGGGTGAAAAGGCGGAGAGGAAGCACACGATGGACATAGAAACCACGTGCGACACGTGCATCTACGAGTATACCGACGCTACATCCCGCCGTAAGGAAAATTGGCTGTGCAGAAAAAAACAATATTCATGGTGACGCGAAGGCTCATGTTCGGAGAGACAAACCGGAAAACAATCCATCCAATATCGTGTAGTTTTGCTCCAAACGTCACACATAGGGCTTCGCTTCGGTAGCCAAGTAGGCGGCGATGGGTGATCGACAGCACGGCAGCAACAGGAAGCTCTGGATGCCCGAACGAACGCCCCTGCACCATGAGATTCAAAGGACGGAGGTCCCGCAAACAACGCAAACGTTGATCGCGAGGAACGGTATGAAGCGCTGGGAGAAGAAGAAGCTGCTACTCCACCACGTACTCACAGTAGAAGCCGCCGACGCTGTACTTGTCCTGAGCATTGAACCGATCCCAGCCACCTGCTCATACAGGGGGAGAGACAGACAGAGAGAAAGAGAGAGAGTAAAGATAGACACGTCCAGGTCAACTTTACGAAGAGAGGGGCAAAGCAAGCGGGGGACGCCATCGTGCTCACAGCGGAGAGCCCCAACGAAGCGCACGATGGACAATACTAGTATAATAGTCTGGTCCCATGGTACTTTCAAAACGCTTGGTTGTCGGCACAGGGTGGTCGCTATCTTAGCGTAAGAAACGATCCCGGCGAGTCGTGTGCCGTACGATTCGCGTCCAAATAGGATCGCATGTAGGCGAAGAAAACTGTTCGTTTGAGAGGCCGCGCAAAACGGAAACCAGATGGGTAACTGCACAACGCACCACGATGTAGCACGAGTTTCAAGATCAAAACCGTTAGGCGCTACAGGGGACAATATCAAAGCACGACTGGAGATCGTCAAGGAGCTGCGCCGACTCAAGGTTTGGTTGCGAGCAGATAGCCTTCGCCGTGAGTAGCGGGCCTTGTGCGCCACATACAGAGCCTTCGGAACGGTCCTTCAAAAATTGACCAATCAATCTCTTTTTCGCCCGAAAAATCTCACCTGGGCTGAGGAAATTCGCAGTGGACAAGAAAGCCTTTCCACCCGGCTTCAAAACCCGAGCGATCTCGCGGATGTACTTGTTGGTGATGTGGAGGTCCACGTGCACAAGGACGTCGTACAGGATCACGAAGTCTAGCGAATCAGACGCGTTCTCCGGCAGGCGGGGCTGGCTCAGCAGCACAAAAATCACCTGCGCTGGGAGAAGGGAGGGAGCGACGCGTGCCATAGAAAAACGTTAACACGCAAGAAAAAATCACGCATGCACACAACGACCAGAAGGGGGTGCAGGCTGGACTATAAGTAGATGGGTTCAGACATGAACGTTCTTTTTCGCGCCGATCACACCCTCTCCGCCTGTAGCTTAAGGGTCAGCTTAGTTTGCTTGGCAAACTCCCACAAAAAAAACAAAGCTCTGCACGATATGTAGGCGACAGTCTTGTCATCTCTCTGGGCTTTTCAGCCATGTGCGTCGTGATTAATCCGAAAATACTGCGGAAGATTAAGGAACAGACGGTTCCCACCGGTACTGCGCCAGTCAGGTTTCGCCAAGGGAGACAACAACAGAGCGTTGCACGTCGGCACCGGGCTGGGACCGAAGACGAAGGCTACACGTCCGCCGCCAGCAAGTCCCGATTGTTCACAGTTTATGAAGTTGTTGAGAGCGCTACATACCAGGAGGGGATACTCGTGCTGCCAACCAACACGAGCAACACGGGTTACCTGAGTACAAATATCCCTTCAGGACCCAATTTTTTCAACCTCGGCGCCCGACTTGCTCAATTCCGTCAGAAATAAACATTTCAAGAGAGGAAAGAGTGAAGGCGGTGTGTGGGGGCACTCCTCACTCAGGCACTCAGGCGGTAGCCGATGCGATCACTCGCAACGTGTCTTGCTCTGCTGTGTTGGCCAGCGATCACTCGCCCTCTTCGAGGCGACGTTTCCACTTCCCATTGGGAGGCGAGAGGTTGTTACTCCTTATTGGGACACCGCCAACAATCCCAAGGTGCTCCAAAGGTGTCCATCTTGTGAGAGCAATGCGTGTGCCTATCTTGCCCCGCTCCGTTTTTTACCTTGTGCGGGCATCGCGCTACGCCTGCTCTGGCGATCATGATTTCGCAACAATCTCACTGTCATAAGGCAATCACGTCAGATTCGTTTTGTTTTTCTCGTTTCCTTTATGAGGCCACACACGTCCCCCTTGTTTACTTTCTTCACGTTCCCCGACCATGAGATGTGTGAGTTGTATTCTACTGTCTTCTACCTGACCGAAATAGACAACCCTTTTGTACATTTCCCTCCTCCGTCCTGCTACAGTCCTCTCGTGTACAAATCTCCTTCACTCTGGCAAACGTCGGTCGTCCATAGGATATTCAGTTCTTGGGGGGGACGGGTGTGGGAGGTAGAGAACAGCTTACTTTTCCCCCTCCGGCGCAAACCCCCTCTCCCACTGCATCTCTGGTGCGCTTCAGCATGTTCTTGGAGATGTCGAAGCACGTCAGCTGTCCAGCCTTGCGGAACACCTGGTAAGGTACAGGACAGACGTTACGGGCGGTAGTGGCGTATTTACGTCGCGGGAGAAGGCGGGCGAGACACGAGGGAGTCGGGATGCCGATCGATGCCAATACCTGAGGGTGCTATGGATGACAGGGATACAAAGGGTTCGCGGCGCGACGGACAACACATGATAACAACTCAGTGCGACCGCAAACCACCCCCAAAATGACGCACCGCACCGCCATGGTAAACACGAGCTACGCACACACAATCACGGCGTGAAGATGCCGCTCAACAAGAAAAAAAAAATGCCATCGACGCCTCTGTGACCGTATCGCTCAAGAGTAATCCACCCTAGACACATACCGCACTTTCTGCATGTTCCGAATACATTGTACACCGTACACCAATTGCATTCACGGGAACGAAGACCGCCGCATCCTGACGGGAAATGGGTTGTCATACTCAAGTCACCTCCGCACCTCTACTGTCACGCGCCCCCCGCCGCAGCCAATCTCGCCGACGTTGCTCTCCTCTGTAACGTTCGGCTGCAGCAGCAAGGAAGGTATGGAGCGCACGAGGACCGGGGCAGCGCGAAGAAATCACCAAGATGGGGAGCAGCGGAGGCACGTGGCACGAAAAAAAATCACAACGCATCGAACCGCCAATCCCCTGGACAAACTACTATTTACTGTATTTCTGTCGTTTTGCTGGTGCCACGGTGGAACTGTGTTGATGTTGCTCAACGCCGACGAGACTCGCATACTCACTGCTCTATAGGGCAGCAAACACTACTGGCCTGTGGTGTGCGTCGCAAACTACCGTCGAGACCGCACCAAAACTTAAACTTGTGCACGATGAAGTTAGCATGGGCGTGAGCTCTTTGGCCGGGCACGAGAGTAGTACATCAACAACAACAGAAACGTCGGTCTGAGCATACACGAACTGAGGGCTGCACCAGCACGGAGGTACACACGTACCGCAACCGAAGCGTTAACGCCTTCGCATTTTAGCGGGGGGGTGACAGAAAAAAGAGGCCAAAGCATTCGTGGTGCCAGTAGCAGCAGCGGCTGCCTCTCACCAGGATGAAGTCGTTGATGACCCTCATCACATCGTCGCGCGTAGACCACTCATCGCCAACCACCTCCAGACGCTCCGTTTTCGACCCTTGCGCCATTTTCTGCACCCAGCTGGCGTACGTGCCGAAACGATGTTTTCGGAGCAAAGCGTTGTTGACATGGAGAGTGGTGTTTTTGCCAAGGTGCGAACGTTGAGGTGGGAGCTGCTCAACAAAATCCAGCAAGCAAGTCCCGTCCGAACGAAAACACTAACACCAAGACGATCATCCACAAAGAAGTCGCTTTAGACGTCGGACGAGGTCTGCTATGGGGAGGGGTAGGTCGAGCCACGTCTACCTACGAGAGTCCAGCCCACTCAGCTAGCACGCCACCGTGGTGGAAAGGGGCATCTGTCTACTGTTAATATTCCCATCCAAGCCGACGCGCGCATGTAGAAAAATGCGAAGAGATGTGTTAACGAACCTGGCGTCCGGTTCCCACTCCGCTGCATAATTGTCCCAAAGCTTCCGGTTGGTGTCAAAATTTCCAGCGTCTGGGTACACTAGAGCGGAGCCGAGGCTCTGCACCAAGTTGGACACCATCTCGTTGCCCGCCTTCGACTTTTCCGTGAGAGTATCAACACATTCCTACGTGAACGGATTCGAGGAGGGGGGTGGGGTGGGGGGGGGGTGTTCTCATAGCCGTGCACGCCGTAGTCGTTCAACCATTGACCTCGTATCCCTACAAAGCCGGGACGGAGCACGCCGGCGGGGGGGGGGCGTACTCATTTGTTGCTTGCCGTAATCATTTGACCATTGACCACGCGTCCCTTTCCAGACGGAGCACACCGGGGGGGGGGGGGGGGGGGGGGGA
>FN649731.1:2586810-2647791 GCA_000310025.1 Ectocarpus siliculosus | reverse complement strand
ACCATTGCCCAGGGGTCCATTTGGAGAGGAAGCACACCGGGGGGGGGGGGGGGAGGGGGGCAAGCGTCGCGACACGACCGGGCCTTACGGCTTAGCTCGAAACAACCGTCTACTGACAAGCAAACCTCGTCTTGATGTTTCCCCACAAGGAGAGGGGCGATTGGTTCTCATACCTACTGTGTTCGACGCTCTCGTTCACAAACAAGAATTGGGGTGCCAATAGCCCGCGGTTTGTTTGGGGCGGTGCGTTCGAGTTGGGACAAAGGCGAAGAGGCGAATTGGAACCCTCCGGGCAAGGAACATACGGGGGAGAAGACCGAAAACGGAGGCCGAACAAGACATGACCAACATGCTACAGAGTACACAGGCCTCCCTCCCTCTCCGCGTGTGCCTCTTGCCTTCCCGATTGCAATCCGCGGTGCGTTACTCGCATGCACACGAACCTGCATGGCCTGCGTACGAATCGCTTCGTCACTTCCTTCCCGCTCTGTTGCTGCAACCTCTGCCTCGGGAGGAACAGGCGGCGCCGTCTCTGCCGCCGTCGAGCCTTCGCCGCTTGTGGCCTCAGCCGCAAGGGCCAAAATTTGCGCGACGCCGCCCGACATTCCGAAGCTGCCTCACCTTTATTTAGGCATTTACGTTGGGAACGGCAAGGTCACAAGACAGGAGGCGAACACGATGGTATTGCCGTGACGCAAAGCTGCAACAAGGCGACGTGTTTGGTTTGCAGTTTGGCGGGCCTACAGCCCGCTTGACTCAAAACTGCAGTGAACATCGTCGTCGCTGTTTCAGCTCGACCTCGCTCTGTTTATGTCTACGCGCCCGGTCTAATGCATTGCGGGGCAAGATGGCAAGAAACGCGGCCCCGACAGCTCCTTGTTTCTTGTGTCGGTGGTGGGCTGAAACCATTTGGTTGTACGATGATGACTCTAGCATTTTTGTGACCACGGACTCGAGCTTTTGCTAAAAGATTTTGGGATTAGCAACTGACACGAGTTTAATGTGAAGACAACAACAACAACAACAACAACAACAGCAGTGGCCTACAGCAAGTAGGTGGTGGTGTAAAGTACAGCAGTATTGTAGGGTGTGGTCGGTACCATGAACATTTCCTTGTTTCGCCGACCAGGATTTTTGACTCTACGTCTGAGCCGTGTCTTCTCCACATGTGCATTTGCTATATATATCATCTGTACAATAATAGTGCTTGCGTATCTCGGTATTTGTGTGCGGGGGGATAGTATTAGTATGCATACCTCATACCTCTCGTTTGAAATGCAATGCAATGGTGGATCGTGGATCATGATTATAGAAAGTGAGACACCAAGAACTCTACCTTCACCTCGTACAGCAGTGGTAGAGGTCTTGGATAGATTTGAGAACCGAGGAATGGTACTAGAGGCGGGAACGAGACGGAGCGAGTGGAGCTGCGCGAAGCTATCACTACTGTTGGACAATGGGACCCACAGACGGGGACCCGATAGATATGGTACCCAACTCGAACCTCGCTGCCATTAAAAGTCTCGTGTGTGCCCCCCGCAGCGAACCGGTTGCGGTTGCCGTGCACCCACTCCGGCGCTACTGCTGCTCCATGATTCAGAGGCCATGTCCCTCTTCCTCGTGGTCTCCCTGCTTCTTATTTTGAGCCCGGCAGCATGTAGGGCCTTTGTGGCATTCGGGCGACAGGAGCCTGCTGCTCACGGGGATGTAGGAAACAATCGAGGGAGGAGGAGCCGCACATCAGACACAGCAGCAGCCTTCGTTGTTGCAGGAGGGGCAGCAGCAGCAGGCACGACGCGATGCACCGATGCAGCTCGGGGTGCGGAGCCAAGGTAGCAACACGGCAGCGCTATAGAGCAGAGGGTTGCACGGATTTTCACGCTGTGGTTCATCCTCTCGAGCGAGAGAGACGGAGAGAGACGACACCGACGCGGTAGACATTTTCATGTTTTTAGCAAACATGTGTGTCGAGCGTTTCGTTTGGTATGATACGTGTCAACACGGCGGCTGCTGCTATTGCGTACTCCGTATAATACGTAGACAGAGCACACTACGGCTTGCTTGTTTTAGATCTACTGCGGCAGGTTAATGCTTCTTTCAGCAAGCGCCCATCAATGAAGAAGTAGAGAGTGATTTGCCGCTTTCACAGACTGCGGTGTTTTGGTTCAATCGGTTTTCTGTGAAGTCGCGGTGATGACCCCGCGTGCGCGTGCAACAATTGCCGAGGCATCATCCAGCTCCGTGAGGCATGTCGCAGAGTGTGAGGCATGTAGCAGAGCTTGGCGCACCTGTCGGCAGACGCGTGTCGCGTTGCTGCCCTGTCCTCCATTCTACGATTCAGGCGTCGTGATGAAGGCGGAGAGGCAGTATCGCCGCCAGCCCAGGTTGTGTCCGACGCATATACCACATATTCGCAGATCGCGCCTCTCCTACCTAACGTACTGCTAAGTTGCTGTACATGTCGAGTCAGTTTTTCACGATGTGGATTTGCCTGCATGTATGCATATCCATCATTCATGGAGATGTCTAGCTGGTGGCTTAGATGGCTGCTGAAGCCATATTGTTGGTCACGAATACGCTCCATTCCGAAACGCGCACACGATGTACTATTTGGACATCAGTGCCCGTCACTGACCTGGCGCCTCCCATAACTCTGGCGCTGAACTGCACTGCTGTATCCTAGGTGCCCCCCCCCCCCCGTCCATTGCTGGGCCCCTATGCATTTAACCATGTGCCTCTTGGTCAGAGCTGGGATCCCCCGCGTAATCCTGCTAATTGTTTTCCCCCTGGCTCTATATTCTGTATTCTAAATAGCTGTAGTTTGTAACTGGAACTTCGTTGCACGCATGCATTCAACTGCCTCAACCACTGGCTCTCTGATGATCTTGCCCCCCCCTCCGCCCCCGCCCACATCCGCCGACATCCTTGGGTGCCGCCCCACCCCAGAGGCAAGCGCACTTGCCGAACCGCACCGAGGTCATTGCCGCCGCCGCTGGGGAACGGCAGCAGCCAGCGCGACAGAACCATCGCCCCGCTCAGGGCCATCAACCAGGACACGCTCTTCTCGGCCAACGAGTGGATTGCGGGGGTGGCCGGAGGTTCGGTTGGCGTGCTGGGGACTCTGATACAGCTCGAGCTCAAACAGGTCAGTGGTAAATTTTCAGTCGTGAAGTGAAGCTTACACAGGACCGTGCATTGTGGAGAAATGCGTTCAGCGGCGTCATACTGCCCGCAAGCGAATTCCTGAAGCATTTGATTGGATCTTGTTATATCTCTGCTTTATACAACCCAAACCGTTGCAATCAGCCAAGACATTCCCACGCATGTGCGTCGTTGTTCTTGTGCGGCTTTTTACCGATTTATTATTTGTGTCTACCAATGAATCTTGTGTACGTCTGCCATGGCAGGGACGCCAGCGTGGTAGGCTTTCTTGGGAGAATCAGGGGTTCAGCTAATACGATGGAGTATGGTTCTGCTGTTGGTTCCACGATGGGTGAATCCCGTTCTCCTGTTCACCTCCGTTAACCCGACGCCTCTGCCCCACTCGTTGCTTTCTCTCCCTCTGTGCGGTGATTTCAATGGACGATAATCACGCCACAGGAGAAGCTCAAAACCCGGCGTAACTGCCCTTACTGCGACGGCAGCGGCAAGCTGGTGTGTGCCGTGTGCTTCTCGGCGGGAACGTTCACGGTGAAGCTGCCGGGATCCGACACTTACTCCACGTTGCCTTGCCCCGGGTGTGCAGGGAACAAGTACATCACCTGCTTGAACTGCAGGTGAGCCAGCCGGCACCCTTGGTGTTTTGAGGGCGGTGCTTTTAGCTGTCGTTTGTGCACGCCGCACGATCGCTCTAGCAGGTGGCGAATCGCTTGTTTCGGGTTCGCTGATTCAAGTCCGTACCAATCAGGGACAACATTCTGGATCATACATGTTCGCATTTGCGTGCACAAGGGTGATGGATGTCTGGGTTGATCTTGTGTTTGGTCTTGTCTGTTGCCAATTCGTTTTCGATGGAATCAGAATCCCTCCAACGGTGTGCTCGCATGCATTCCTACGACCCCTGTCGATCCCTGCCCTTCTGCATCAGATTTTGCCTATACCAGAGTGATTGTATCTCGCCGCCTGTTTTTATTTTGCTTCAGTTGCGAACACACGACGTCACACACGTGATTTTCTTTCAATGCCCTACTGTAGCTGGTCAACAATACTCCTCATTAGCCTTTCTTTGCGGTCTGTTGGCGACTCTTCCTATCTAAGGCTGTTCCGCCCTCTTATTTTAAGCGTTGGTATGATAGATCGATCGATTACTCTCCAGCGCCTCCTCTCCGTTCCGCATTCCGAGAATGCGGCGCACCTGCGTTCTCGCACAGTTCTTGGCCGTCAGGCCGTCCGTTGGCCATGGGTTAGGGTTGGGTTGGGTTCGGTTATGTTGGGTCGGCCACGGTGTGTGACACAATGCCGTGTACGGAGCTACGGTTCAACATCCGTTCAGACCCGAAGAAGTTACTACCAGGCCGTAGAGAGTAGATAGACCTCGTACTCCTGCACATTGGCTACGACACGCACCTGCAGCAATGCGTTCCTCTCATCCTGTCGTGCATGACATATGCATGTCAAATCAACCCACCCTGCTGCTACGTGCGCACCGCCCTTAACACCTCGACACTACCGCCCGATGCTCCCAGGGGGGACGGGAGGGCGGTGCCCCGAGAGCTGGACAGGAAAACAGCTGACGCTGCCGAGGTTGACCTTCGGCTAGAGGAGATCGGGATGGGCGGCATCGGCCAGTGAAATTAATTCACCCTGCGCCAGCCAACATCGTTGGTAGACTGTAGACACATCCGGCTGGAGCGAGTGGGCGAGCGGCGTCGAACAAATGTGCATGGTGCTTTTGGTTACAATCTGTGATGAGTCCTCGCAAGGATGAGACGTTATGGTACGGGGCTACTTCGGGTTTGGTGTTGGAGGTCTTTGGGGGGAAAAGGGCGTATACGCGTGACGGGTAATATGACACGACACCCGGCGCGCCAGAAGCAGATGGGGTAGTTGACGACCCCGTCTTGGTACTATGTGAACGTTCTCAACTGGTATGGTAGATTTTCCACCATCGTAGATATTCAGCCACTCTGTTCCGTGTTTTTTTTTTTCCTTCTTGTCGTGTTGCTGATCCTGATGATGTGGATGATAGCAGCCGTTGCGGGACAGGGTGCTGATGTACGGCACTGTTTCCTAGGGGGAGTCATGTTTGTCGTACCCGAACTGCTGTAGCAGTCTTAGACGATTTGTGAAGAGAAATTGAATTAGATTTAGGGAGACGACTGCGCGTGGCGGTAAGCTCACATCCTTCCCGCCTGCAGCAGTATCTCGTTCTATCCAAAATAGCGCAGGCCCCGCCATAAATTCTCTCGTGATTCGTTCGGGAGTCAATAGAGTCTTTTAGGCGATTTCGTCGTTTTCGCCAGCGTTTATGCATCGTGCGCGGAACGCCTTGCGCTTTGACTCGTTTTGTGTTTGCCAAAAAGAATAATATAGGGCGTGTGTTGTTTCGTATGTATCTGGACTCACTACACGCGCGCGTGGGCGAGAGCAGCGTCTTTGCTACCCTTGTGCTCATCTGGCTCTGCGGAGACATATGTTGCTGCTGTGTCAAGTCGGCAGGCGTTATGGTGCAGACGGGATGGATTGATACCGTTTCTCTGGGGGCAATGTGCTGTGCAAGCAGCAGCTGTTCTTGGCTTTATTACGTTTTTTCCAGCGTTAAAACGGAGAGACGGAAGAACCGAGCCCAGGGCAAGATTGTTCCGATGATCCAACTGTAAACGAGTCTCCGTGGCTGATGGTTCCGATACATGACATGCGTTTGTTTCGGTCCGGGACTACAAGTATGAGGTAGTTCGCGCCGTCGATTAATTTCGTTTCGAAACCAAAACCAACGCAAACCTTGGTGGTAAACCTTGGTGGTTGTGTGTAAATAAACAATTTTTCGGTTTCATCGTGTGGGAGAGGTGTACAGGAAAGGAGATCTCCAAAAAACATGACAAAATGAACACTATGTCGCTCTACAGCAGTTGACTACAGTAGTAGTACAATAACCTCCTTCGGGACGTGGGACATTTTTTCGTGGGAGTTCAAGGCCAGCGTTTTTGTGCTTTGGTGTTGTAAGGGTGAATTGTGGGCTATTCCGTTTTTATTTGGACTCAATACACACGCCGGTAGATACATTGGACACACGTTCAACGCCGACGAAGACGGTCTCGCTACAAACCTGCTGGTGTAACACGCCGCGTGCTCCGCTGTTGGTGGAAATGGTACTTTGGTATCGAAATGCCTCCTTCCATTTCTAAACAAGGGCACACACAGCTGGTGCTCCCGAGAGGCCCCTCCCCTGCACTGCTCTGTGTTTGTCACAGCCATTCATGATTGTGCCTAGAGTACTGGCTTCTGCACGAGGACACACGACGTGGTACGTGGAACAAAGATGGCCTCATCAACGACACACAAGCTAATTGCTTTCCTGCAGAACCCGGTCGTGCGTGTGGTACAAGCGACGTCCATTTTGCAATGCATCAACGAGTATGCCTTTGGCGTCACGGCGGTAAGCAAGCAAGAGACTTCTTCCATGCTTCGCACACACCATTTTGCGGCAGCTGAAGCCACCCCCAATGTGATGGTATGTGTTTGCAATATCGGGTGCTAGGGAGAGCTTCTGCTGCTGCTGCTGCTGCTGTTGTTGTCGTCGCCGTGGTCATCATTGTTGTTGTCGTTGTTTTTGCTTGTTTATTGTCTTGACCATCTCAAACCGAGGTCACGTGCATGATGAGTCGAGAGTCGAGAGTGTGCACCAAGGAGGACATGAGCACATGTTTTCGCTCGTCGCGACGACCGCAAACCATCACCATCGTCACAAACGCAACGCGGGTGTTCACGTCATGTGCCTTGTAGGTGACCACGTGACCACCTGCCTACGCCTGACTCAATAGCAGTTCTTTAGGTCTGCTGTCTGGACATGTATATCTCGAATGGGTAGTCTTTCTGTGTGTGTTTTTATTATTCCTTAATTAAACATTCCCTGTGGCCTCGTTGTGTGTCAGGGGGGGTGATTTTGTGCGTGCAGTTGGTTTGAATCACGGGGGTGGGGGGTGGGGGCATCGTTCTCGCGTGCACCGCCATTGTTGCTGTCTACTGGAATGCATACTGTACGAATAGGCATGCCACGTAGCCCGTGTTTGGCTCCTGTCCGTACATCTTGCTGACCTCCCTTCGGCCACGATGCATTTGTGGCTCTTTTCCCATCTTGACGCGCGGCTTTCCGTGCTTGCGCTCTCCCTCTCGTCATCGTATTTGGAGGTATCCGCGGGTGATGGTGCGTTGCCATCAGGGTGGTTTGTAAATATCAGGCGGCCTATTGTCTATTGTAACGTCGTGATGGGGATGCAGGAGTTATACCGCATACCGCATATTATGTCCATCTGATTCAGTGTGTAATTCAGCTGGTTTGGTGCAGATTGACTCTGGGCTGCATCGTGTTTTGCAAGGCGGCAAGCCAAGAACCAAGCACAGGAAAAGCAGCAGCAACCTGCATCCATCTGTGGCCGGGCTGCAATGTAGTTCCACACAGCCCTGGAAAGAAAACAGCAGTAGAGGGCGAATCTCGTTACACACGCGCTCTCTCTCCTTTTTCTCCGCTCAAACTGCCCTTGCCGACGACTCGCGCATCGCGCATGTACGCTGCATGGTGTTTCGCCTGCGCATTTTTTTCTTGCAGTGCTCCGGGCCGTCGATGATACCGGCGTTCAATCAGTCCGGCGACGTCATTTTCGCGGAGATGTTCTCTGCCAAGACTGGCCGCTTGGACAGGGGGGACGTCGTCATCGCCATACCCCCTCAAAACCCCAAGCTCAGGGTCTGCAAACGCATCATTGGCTTGGTGAGCCACGCGCTTTTTTTTTTTTTGCTGGACTACTACCCACGACAGCAGTAAATAGCAGCAGAGGTTTGTTCTGCTCCGAGCCATGTTCTGTTCACGAAAGGGTCGTCTCATGCCCGGCCAAACGAGGACGAGAACGATTTCCGCACCGCCACTGCCGGCAACTCTGTGGGGCTGCTTTGCTTTACTCCGTGTAGACTATTTGTTTCACTAACCCGCACAGTTAATCGATATATTTGTTTCGAGTTTTGTTTCGTCTTCCTCCTTTCGCTGCAC
This sequence comes from Ectocarpus siliculosus, assembly GCA_000310025.1. NCBI lineage: Eukaryota > Phaeophyceae > Ectocarpales > Ectocarpaceae > Ectocarpus > Ectocarpus siliculosus. Next base: position 2,639,588 of record FN649731.1, on the reverse strand, counting down.
CTTGAACCTGGACACATGTCATATGTTTGTACCGATTTGCGGGCTCCTCTTCTGTCATTGGTTCACGGCTTCAACTGTTATATCACCATCCATGCATGTGTCGCACGTACACGGGGAGTACCCAGACGAGCCCTCGCTACAATGGCCGTCTGTTTCATCACCGTCAATATCTTGAAATACTTCCTTTGGCGCGTTCGTAGTTCGTTTGGCGCGTTCGGCCCACCAATAAATAAGTACGCAGCGAACCGACCACCCTCCCGTCCATCGTTTTATTCTCCCAGCCTGGAGAGACAGTGATAGTGCGGTCGAGGTCGTGGTTCGACGACCGGCCAGAGTTTGTGCCCGAGGGTCACGTGTGGCTAGAAGGAGACAACCCCTCCAACTCCTCCGACTCCCGGACCTACGGCCCGATACCCCTGGCGATGGTTCGAGGCAGGGTGTTTTTTAAGGTGCGAGACGGAGCCGGAGGCCGATGCGCCCGATGACCGGTGGTTGCGACGGCGGTGTTGGTTTATGATGGTGTCATTTCTAGCCCAATCGCTGCCGCATTGCTCATCAGGTAGTTTGTACGGTTCAAGAGCCCTAATGCAAGCACCGTCCGTGTGGCACGTGTGTGACGCTTCATGTTTTTTCCTGTTGACGTCGGCGTTGAAGTCGTGCGACTCCTCCTCATCATTTGGGACCACAGACAACACCTCACGAAAGAGACAATTAAGAGCGGGCGAATAAGCCTCGATAAGTTGTCACACTTCCCGCCCCTCACCCCTCCCCGTTCCGCGCGTGGTCTGATGTGCAACGCAGGCATGGCCCCCGTCTGAAATCGGGCGCGTGGCACGGCGTGTGCCGGAGGCGGCGTCCGCGGTGCTACCGAGAGAAACGGCAGCCGACAGCAGTATTAGTGGTGGACTTGAAAGCGACGCACCAGTGCGGTTTGTGGCGACAGAGACAGTCGTGGACGAAAGAGGGAGAGGGGGGCAAGGAGAGACACGCCGGTAGCCGGCCGGAAAATCCAGCCCCCGCTTAATTAAACGCCTCTGAGACTTGTGTTGGTGCTTAGCAACAGCAGTGCGTGCCCCTCGACACTTTTAGTGCTTGTGCGGGTGGCCTTTGCGCAGGGCACAGTTTCGACTAATTTGATGCTGCAACACTCGGAACGTTTTTTCTTGAGGTGGAAGAGCATGGGCATGGGCTGTCAACAGCGTAAATAGCTCGAATGGCGTCACGTCCAAGTGCCAAACATGTGGTTCTTGGGCCATGATTGATCCACTTTTTAGCTACTATGTATTTCATCGAGCGATGTGAGACAGTCAAAACTCACTCAACTCTTGCGAACACACCGCGTACAACACGACAGAGTTTTCTGTCCACATACATGAAGACTGGGTCCTGAATCGAATCACGCTGGTCTGCTGCTGCTTCTGTCCCGTTGCTCTGTGCACCAGAGTCAAATTAGCTGCATACGGTCATCGTCCCGTACAAAGCTTGTTGCCGCATCACGAACAGCGTCGCAGCTCGAGATTAATTGAAGAATCCACGAGAAGGAAGGAGGTTCGGTTCTGTTCGAGGTATCGACCGATCTTGGAAATTGAACAGGACGGCAAAATAAGTCCGACCCACAACCACAGCAGAGCCTGCTTTGCGGTTTGGTGGGCTTTGGTGCTCTCGACCCGTCCACCCAAGCACTACGTGCAAACATCTCGAAGACGTTTTTCTCCCACAGAACATCCCACACGACACACAGAACAACAGTACATACGTAGTTACACCGACAAGTGACTCTCCCCAAACGAACGCCGTGGCACTGCTGGTACTTGCAGCCTACCGCGCGGGGAACAAAAGCACGACACAACACACAGCCAGCCCCCATCGAAATGCACAACCCGCGAGTTCATCCGCGCAAAAAAGCATGACTATGCATAGGAGGGACCCGCGTCGGAGGACACCTCACGTTGACTCTACATCTCGGATCGGAAGACATCCTGCGGAGCCCCTGGACGCGCAACGGCTTTCGCCCCCGCCTCCTTTCTACCACTCTCCACCCTGCCACGCCAGCAAATCCAGTCCAACCCTCACACTTTACCTTACCCACCTCCTTCGCCAACGTAACGGGTAAATAGCTCAGAATACACCTTACAAAGACCGTCGCAATTTCCGTTCAGAGACTTGACCTTCAAATTTGGTTTGACAGGCCCGAAGGCTTTACATACAGGTACAAACTCAACGACACCCCTTCGGCACTACTTTCAATAAGAAAAACGACTTCAAGAACGAAAAAAAATCCCTTGTTGTGTAGCATTCTAAAACTGCACCTAGCAGATACATAAAATTTCCGAGATACAGTGCCGACAATTTTTGCTCTTTTTGCTTAGATAACAAATAGTTAAACCGCTCCTGCTTCTAGGAAAGACCTTGGGGTATTCTCGAGAACTGCTGGTCGTCAAAAACATGAAACACGCACTCATCGTTGACCCCACTTCGACTACGGCCGTTTTGCGCAAATGCACACAAACGCGTCAGGATACGCACCTCAAAGCAGCAGCGAGGAGGCCCAGCCTGTTATGGCTGCTAAGCTAGCTTCTACGGGAGAGCTTCAGCGGCTCCACCGCAAAAACCCTTCGCCAATAAGCGTCACCGACAACAGAGAGACAGGGGTCACCAACTTGCACCAGCTCTTCGCCTCCCCACCCGAGCAAGAACCAAAAGCCACACACAATGTTGTCAACACAGCAGCGGCGGCGGAGGCGGTGGTGGTCCGCTTCCTACAAGCCAAGGAAGGCGTCCCGCGCGTGGGCTCGGACCGTCATTTGTCATGCCACCATGCCCAATCCCGTCACAGGGGGCGAAGCAATCCTGGCGCGGAACGGCGATCGTGGCGGGGACAACTGCTTTTGCCTTACCCAGTGCCCCCCCCGGCCACCTCCGCCCGCGCGTCCACTGCCCCTCTCACTCCCGATCCCACCCCCCCTGCCGGCGGCGGGGCTGCCGCCGAGCTTGGGGTTGCCCCTGTGCCTAACCGGGTAGCCCGCAGAGACTCCCGCGATGGACGCGGGGCCCTCTTGCCGGACCGGGGAGGGGGATTGCGTGCAGGTCGTGCCGGCGTGGCTGCCGCGCACAACGCCGTAGCCGTCGCCGCTGCAGGGGTCGCCGCCGCTACCGCCCGAGGAGAGTGCGGCCGAGCTGTGGTATGAAACAATCAGCGACGGGGGACGGGGGGGGGGGGGGGGCAGCGGGGTGTAGGAGCTGGCAAGGCAAGCAAGACCAATCGAAATGGCGAGAGAATATGCTTTTGGATACTCCCATGAGACGGCGCATCTTGATGCATCCAACCACATTCCAGAGCTCCGTTGTTGGATTCCCTCCCTGGCAATCGAGAACCGAAAGATGATGATTTTAGGTTTGATTTGAGAAACAAGATGCCAGTGCGGCTGACGAAACACTCACCTCGACTGGCCGGCCTCTGCGTCGCTCAGGCGTTTTCGGTGGTGCGGCTGAATAAACGGCGTCGCGGCCGGAGAGTTTTCGGCCGACTTCCCCGTTTGTGCGCTGGACTTGCTCTGTTTCCCAAACATCTTGGTCTTGTGTGTTCGTCATGATGCAAACGCAAAACAAACGTGGGACAAGCAGAGGGTCGTGCGATCGAGGCAAGACAGGTCAGAGTTGAGGGTGCAAACACAAAACATACAATTGAGGGCAGGCGAGCAAGCGAGCGCCGGGTGCACGAGAGCAATTATCCCGCGGAAACACGTACGGAACACGGTACGGAAGGTGGTGCGTTGTAGTATACTAAAAAGATCACGGGATGATCATCCACGCTTCAACCAACCCTCCAATGCTCAACGCACATGGCGGTGCAAGAAGCGGGCGCATCGCGAAGACCGCTAAACCGGCCCAGCCAAAAAGGACTTCGACAGCAACTCACAGACCGTCCCATCCCCGACCGGCATGACATGGTACGGAGGGCAAAGGTTGGTGCTACTCACCATAAGGCCGATCATGAACACGGTGGCCCCAACGAGGTGCTGCGGGGTGAAGGCCTTCTGGAAATACGCGAAGCTGAGCATCAAGGTCACCGCCTTTCGGGCCGTGGTCGTGATGGCCGAGTGGAGCGCGCCGAACCTCTTGGTCAACGCCACCGCGCAGCTGCCTCCCAAGAACCCGGCCCCGCAGTACAGCATCACCGCCACGAACGCGCGCGGGCCCTGACGCAAACGACAGAGTGACAACACAAAGAAGCAGAGATGAATACACGTGAATGGTGGTGGAACGAGGACGATGGTGACGGTCGTCAGCGAAAAAAGGCGCCGCCCTACTGCTGTATGGGGGAGGAAATCTCGAACAGTAAACGACGTCGCGTCAGGGAGCAGTTATATTCATGTCTAGATCAGTCGCTCGAGAGCGCGTGAGGGTAGGGTGGCTCGAGCGGTCGGTTGTTGAGCATCAACGCCAGTTCCCCTCGCCTTCGGTGTGACCGCTCAACTCAAGAAGAAAAACAAACACACTTGCGTGGGACAAATCAGCGTGTAACGCCCTGGCTCTTTCACCGCTGCCACTTGGCAGAGGTAAGTACCGAAACTTTGCCAACAAGCGCCGCCCACATCTGCGACTCTACTGCAGCGATGCATTGCATTAGTATCCTCCTCCTCCCGCTCCCACCTTTTCGTGCAAAAACATGAAACCAGAGATCAGCTCTCCAGAGAAGACGCAGTACGACGCCACGTACACGGTGCCGCACAGGTACGAGAACATGATCAGCTCATCCTGGCAGCTCGCGTACCCGTTCATCACCTCCTCCTGCGGCGGCATAACCAACGGTGGCGTGGGTCAAATGCCGGTCAGGACCGACCAAGCAACGTCGAGTTTGTTGAAAGAGGCGCCATAGGCGTGGCAGGCACTCGTAGTGCCTCATGCTTTACAGTGGTGGGAGAACAAAAAAGAAGGAAATGTTATCGACCGCGGCAACGTTTCTTTGTCACGACATCAACAGAATCGACGGTACGAATACATATCGCACCCACTTTGGGGCACGTGAAACAGCACGGCAGCCTGTTCCGAGCTACAAGAGAACACATCAAGTACACGCAGGCAAGAGGTGGTCTTGTGGAAGTGACCTGCCCGTCGCTTCTCTCCCTGTAGCCCGCCGCCTCCTACGATTGCAAGCCAGAAGACTTCTATCGACTACACCAAAGGCATGTCATGTGGTGAACAACATCATCCTACCATGGTCGACCCGAACCAGGACCACTCTCTGCACGCGCGCTTTCCCCGTCCCAAACGCAAGCCTAAGCAAGCCTGCGCACCTGCATGTTGATGTTGGCTGCGTCGATGACCAGCGCCAGCGAAATACACAGAATCCCTAGCAAGCTGCACGGCGTGTCCGATTCCGCCGAGGACCGAGTCTCCGCGTTCATGAACGTCGCCAAGCCTGTAACTATGAAACAAACCACGAGGCAGTCTCTCATCGAGTACCTCTTGCCCTACAACAGCAACAGCAGTTGGGTTGTACAATCATGCGCAGAAGACAGGGCGGGGGGGGCAGAGGAGAGGGGGAGGGGACACAGCGAAAACGATTGATAACGAGGTTGGAGAATCTTTATCGTGACACGCTTTGCTGGGGTGCCGTCAATCAGCACAAAGAGGCAACCCTGGTAGATACTTGCGTTCACGTGAAGGGCGGCAACAGTCGCTCGTGCATGTGCATCGTGTCATCGTGTCATCACCTGCTGCAAACGGGTCGACCATCTCGCCAACACTGCCAACACTCTCTGAGCTGTATAGCTCTTTTCGACAAGTTTCGTGTCGTTGTCCGTGTCGCAAGCCCGACCAGCCAAGGCTAGTTCAACAAACGCCAGGGGGAGGGGGGGGTCACTTGTCGTACCTGCCACACCACCCCGAAGCACATGATGGGCACCATTCTGGACGACTTGAAGAGGACCTTTGCCGGGTAGTTGAGGTACATCATCGACACGTTCGTCAGTCCCTGCATCACCGCCTGAGAAAGCAGAGGACAACCGAGACGAAGCGTGGCATACACAGACGTGCAGCCGACAGGGGGCGTTCAACTGCGAGCAAGCACCACCACAGCAGGGGCTATACAATACTCCGACAGCACACCACCAAGACATGAAACAATTTTAACCCCCACGTCGCTGTAAACGGGCATTTTTCCATGCGGGGGCATGACAGCCTCCTTCTGCGCCTCATCGCCTATCCAGGCCAATCGGGAACAAGCGTAAGATGAAAGTCATGTTGGAATTGGGCCTGTGCTCTCGGCCGATGAGATCGTTGCTGCAGATGGACACAAGACGTTCTCGTGCCGCGATGAGGCACGCGCTATATTGTACCTTGCCGTGACCCAGCCGGCCCCCTAATGCTCTACCTCTGCTTGCACACGACACCCACCTGCAAGAAACCCAGGCCGAAGTATGTCCTCAGCGGGACCTTCCGGACCGTCTCGCGGTGGACTCCTCTCCGCAACGCCGCGCAGGTGGCGTAACCGAAAAACTGGAGGAAGGTCATGAACAGCCCGAACTTGCGTTCGAAGATTTTCACGACGAGGTACTCCTGCCACAAAGGGAGAGAGAGGCGACGCGGGGCGCGCTTGTCAAACATGGTGTCGGTGACCTTGTTGGATCGCTTGCAACCGGTTGCGGCAACGACCATCCTTCTGCATTCGACGGGCCATGATAAGAGGTTTGATGTTGAGGCAAGAACTGTATGCATACAATCGGTCAATTTTTGCCTCAAAAACACAACAGCAGTTGCGTGTTACGAGAAAAAGAGCGAACCAGACGATTTAAGTTACGGACCAAAACTCATCCACCCAAGAAACATGATCAACTCAAAATACAATCAATTATCTTCCATAGAATCTGGAGTTCCGCTCTCGACAGCACACTCCCTTCACACACCACTCACGTGCGCATCACCCATACACCCGCCCGACAACACTAAAAGCCCTGGACCGAGCCCAACCTCTCGCCTGCGAAACAGCCAAGATCCCTCCATCACCTGCATGTACCCGTAGATGAGCAGGAAGAAGAATACGCCGCCGACGAGCAGCGCAACCTGCTGGGTCGGAGGCAGGTGTCCGATCTCCACCCCGAGCACCTTGAACCCGTGGTCCGCCCACTGCTCTCTGTCCCTCTTGAGCTGCTCCACGTTGCTCTTGCGGTCCATTAGCTGCGGCACCTGAGTCGCTTTCGCCGCAGCCTTCCGGGAAAGGCCCCACCGGAAGCGCCTGCCCCCCAGGCTCTTCCCCTGTCGTGCAAAGAGTCGGCGGCGGATGTGGCCAATCAGCATCCCTCGTCGTCCCACATAACCACGTGCGGTGCTTGCTAGAAAACTACGACCTGCCGCGCCTCCCATTTGCGGGCGGTTGCCTCAGGTTCTCATCAGTGAGTGCGGAGTGCGCAAGCCAAGAGGGCGGTGTGTGAACAGCGACGCGGCTTCGCGGCAGTGCAAGGCAATCAAGGAAAACAGTGCCGACGGAATGCCCTCACAAATGAGTCAACTGCCCCGGTTCATTCATTTTAGGCCGCAAAAAAGGAGCTTGAATAACTAATGGTACACCGCAAGCACTGAGATCGCGTGGTGTTGGCCGCGTGGGAAAGTACACACAGCAGTGCGGAACCTCCAATATCGTCAAGAAGGTATAATTTCCAAACCTGAGAACAGAAGAAAAGGTTCACAGAGGGAGGAAGCATGAGATCCTCCATTCCGAGACAAGCGTCACGCCTTCCTTCGTCTCAGAGGGAAAGGACAACTCAACGCATCCCAAGCCTTCCGCGTATTCTCGCGCGAATCAAGACACCACATGGTCTATCTTCGCATGATCAACATCACTTTTTGTATCTGCTCTGCGACAAACCTGGGACGACCCCAACCGCTCCCGATCCTCGTCCTGCGCCGAGTCTTCCCCGGCCCCTTGCTCCTCCTCGCGGTACAGGCGAACCAGATCACCCGTCGTCAGCCCGGCCCGCCCGGCCCTGTTCATCGAACCGCCGCCGCCGCCGCCGCCGCGGGCAGACAGCCCCCCGGCCGAGGCCTCCACACCGCACCTGGCATCGACGCCCTCCACTTCCTCCCGTAGGAAAGGATCCATCTCGCTAACGTCCCGCAGCTCCCCCACATCCGTCACCACGCCGGCACTCCTCGTCTCCAACGCTGACGTCGCGCTGGACGCGTCCGCCGCCTGCTGGTCCGGCCTGGAGGGCACGAAGACCGCGCTCTGGGACCGGTGGAGGGGCCCCCCGTTCGCCGCCGCCGCCGCCGCCGCCGCCGCCGCTGCCGCTGCCTTAGTCGCGTCGGCGCTCTCGGTCCCGCCCCCGGCGATGGAGAGGAGGCCCACCCCCTCCTCGGCCTCCACGAGGAAGTCGCAGTTGTTGGACGACGAAGACTTCCTGCGGGCGCGCTCCCTCTGCTGCCTCGCCACGTTCCTCTGCTTTCTCGCGAGGGCGGAGAAGTACGAGTTCACCCCGCGGCGCGCGCGCGTCAGCAGGTCGCCCACCCCGCGAAGAAGGGTCTCCTCCTCGTCGTGCCCCTTGCGGTTGCTTCCCGGGGTGTTGGGAGGCTCTTGCCTTTGCACGCCGCCGCCGCCGACGCCGCCGCCGACGCCGCCGCTTCGGCCGTCCTGACGCGGGTCGCCGATCCCAGCTACCCCATCTCGGTTTCGGTGGTGATGGTGATGGTGAGGATGCCCATTGGTGTTGCCGTGGCCGTTGGCGTTAGCCGTCGACATAGACAGGCCGCTGTGCATCACCTGCACTGCGTCCTGTTCCAGCAAAACATGTACAAGAGCAGCACGAGGTAACCAAGGGCGGGGTAATCGAACTTTCAGACACAAAACAGAGCGAATACAAGGGACGCGATTCTCCCTTGCTCAACGCTATCAGCCACTTACAGAAGCCCGCCCCGTGCATGGACGCAACAACACGAACGAACGCGGGACTTGTGAATGTACCCTGCGTGGGACGCCCCCCCCCTCCTACTTCTTGCTTGGGATGGTGGTACTGCTGAAGCACAGGGAAATTTGGAGGTTTCTTGGGAGTTCACAATATTTTTTATGCACAAGTGACTACGACTACCAGTTACGACGCACGCGAACGCCGCCATTTTCTTTCCCTCGGATCAGACAGAGTGAACGATGGAATCACGACAGGAGAGAAAGCTATGCGAGATCATGGTTCATCCGCGAGGGGGCGCCTCCAAAATTCTACGACTGCACCTCTCGCTGAACGAGGGGCAGCCTGCAGGCCGGCTCCAATCGCCGTGGCGGTTGATTCCGAATTTTCTACCAAGGATGTCTTCCAAGGTCCTGGGCGCAGGTCATGGTGGGATAGGAGCTAGGAGCGGCCTTGGGGCACAAAGTACCACTGTACTGCAACGACGTGGAACACCGGTGGCGCCGAAGTTGCCTGCCGAGAGCTGAAAGAGCCGTGTGCCATGTATGCATAACAGCAGGAAGCGCTTCATGTGCACGTAGCGGCGCAACATCGTTTCTTCCGCTCAGAGCAAAACCATAGGATACCAACAGCTTACGGATGGAGGTGATTTGGTTGAGACGCCCCTACGCTTCCGTTCCGTGCCGACCCAACGCTTGTGGGAAGATCGCGAGGTCGTGACCCACCTGAGCTCATACCTTCTACGGGTCAAACTGAGGAGGGGTTGACTAAACGGGAAAAAAACATGGAGTACAGTGGTAGTTGTCGCTCAACCATCGAGGGCGTGCATTTTCTGTTCTGTGCATCATATGCATTCAGTCAAGATACAATATGCATATGCATATGACACGACAACACGCAGCACGCAGCACGCACAAACGCGGCCTTACTGGCGGAGAAGCCCTCCGACAACAATACCGTACGCAAGCGTCTTCGCGGTTTGTCCCGCTGAATGCTGTTTCTCTATTTGAGAGTCGATTACACGAGCTGTCGATGCTACATAACCGAAAGAGCAAGTACAGATGCATATATCGATGTGTACAGCAGTAGTTGTTGTCTTCCCAATAAAAACCGTTCCGGTCTCCGCTCAAGTACCTTGTCATGTACTACAACGTACTGGTCCAACAGACGCGAATGCCTTCCTCCGTGGTCACAAGACAACTACGGTACACTCCAAAAAAGGAGGTATGTATGCATACACCTTTCCAAAAATCAAACAAACCTGGACCCGAAAAGTCCTCCGAGACGCGATTTGTCACCCAAACGAAGAAGAAAACTAACCGGGATATGTATATATTTTTTATTGTACCATTATTATTATTATTTTTTTTTTTGTCTTCACTTCAAATCAGCGCTCACAGCACTAGTGCCGTTTACTCCAACCCGTGGTCACACAGAAGAGCCCCTCTCTACCCTCCCCTCTTGCGGTACTTTGCCTTCGATTTTTAATGCGAGAAGAGTTCAGCACTCTCTTCCCTCTGTGTACACACGAACTACTTGTAGCGCAATAAATGGTAAGGATAAATACACACACAGAAAGGCTATTAAGTAGCACCGCAATTACTTGTTTGGGCACCTGTGACAAACATCAATGGACAAGTCGGATATTACAATACAGTAGTCAGACATCAACAGCTTTTTCACACCGTGTCCACCGCCTACAGCCACAGACACGTGCACACCCCATTGTTAAGCTTAAAAAGGAGGGTTGAGGAGAGGAGGATGGGGCGGCTGTGTTCTTGCAAGGACGGGCCGTGTATGTGCGATAGAATACCATATGGTATGTAGGTGACCCGTCAAAAATAGAACGTACAGTGTTGTTGTTGTTGTTGTTGTTGTTGTTGTTGTTGTTGTTGTTGTTGTTGTCTTCACATTAAAAACCGTTCCGTTCTCTCTGCCTAGTACCTTCTTCTGTCCGTACTAGTCCAACACTTGACGGGGTCGATTCCCGTGGTCACAGGCTAACTTACCCAAAAAGGTATACGAAAATAAAATGGACCCGAGAGTCCGCAAGCCGATAAAGTCAACGACAGATAGTCTAGTCCACTCCGCAATAAGTTCTCCATATTGTGCACGTGATACTTACGGTGTATTGTGCACATGATACGATTTTGTGGGATAAAAAACATCAATCCGATGCCACCAGTGGCGCGCCACGCCAGCCGCGTGAGCCTAAGGAGCAACAACCCAACTCGCCTTCCCGTCCGCCTGGCCGCCGTGCTGGTGACTGAGCCGCCGGCCATCGTCGCATCCCTGGCGCGCAAAACCTTCCGCAGTGCCTGAGCCCGAAGCTACACCGGTTTCCATTCCGTCTTTCATAGACGTCTCCTGCGACGTCATTGTAGAGCCCTCGCCTATAATGTTAAATTACACCGGATTTCAGGTGCACAGCAATAAAGAGGTCACACACGCGTGATTCATGTGTCAGAGTCAGAGAGTCGAGGTGAGACAGAGACAAGCTCTGCCTTGTACACTAAATAGGCTTCTCGCACGGATTTTGAGAGAACATGCCACATCCCACTCACTACAATAATGCTGTAGGAACTGCAACACATCCCTCCCGAACTGCTGTACATACATCAGTAGTACATGTGGGTAGTTGTGCCTCTGTCACGTAATTTTCAGGCCGGTCGGCATAAAACTGGTACTAATTTAGTGTAAAATATATTCTCGCTCAACCGTGCTTTGTTGGATTGTGCCGGCTGTACTTGATGACGAGTGCTAGACAAAGCTAGCACAAAGACAGGATGTCCACCAGCTTACCCGATCAACGCCCATGCTAGATAAGATGGAGGAACAGCAGAGGCTTGTCGTCGGGACCGCTTCTAGAACATACCACAAACACACCGATTTTTGCGGCATAACACACAAGCTACGACACACACGGCGATATGTGTTCGTTGGGAGGATGTTACGTGCAGCCGTGCGTTTTCTCTTGTGCGGGGGAAGAGTTGGGTTCAGCGCCAGCGACACTGCTGCTATGACATGCATCTGTAACTACTTCAGGATTAGGCGAGGTGCTCGTCTCTCTCTACTCTCTGTGCATCCATCCTTCCAATCCGCAGCGCCAGCGGCAATACGTAAACACGCGCACTTTGTAGAAATTCTCACAAAAAAGTTGAGCCGAGTTATCTCTTATGTACTCGAAGACGCTCGCCCTTCTAAGGTTACCCAACAAGGGGGGGCGTGTCGGACTACACGCTCACCTTCCAATCTCCTCCACGGTCCACTGTTATGTCGATGGTGAAGACGGATGGCGGAGTGGCGCATCCGATCAGAAGCAGTAGGTAGGGCCAACTCACGAACACGCAAGTTGGCTCTCGAGCTCTCCCCTCACACACACACCGCGTTCGGTCCTTCTTTCCTATCTCTGGTTCCTCCACGCTCTCCTGCTACTGCTGTCTCCGACCATAGACAGGCCAGAGAGGGTATCGCTTTCCTCTCTCCTTGTTCCTGGTCCTCTTTGCTCCTTCCCCTCTCCTTGTGTCTCCGGTCTCCGGGGGATCGAGTCTGTCTGTCTATCGATGTGTTTGTTGCCTGGGGTGCACACGGGGTAAACGCGAAAAAAAAAAAAGAAGCTCTTTTTCTTTGTTTCGCGTGTGGTGTGAAGAACTTTTTCACTTTTTCATGTGCTGGAACCCCCCACCACTGCACGGGCGGTTATATTATTGTAGAACATAAGTTGCAATGATTCTTTTGTCTCCGATCTACACACCCATAGATCTATCTGATGTCTATCTGTAGGTGGTGGGGTCCAACTGACGCGTGCTATGGGATTTGGCCGGCTGACGCATTGGCGCATGTACGCAGTCTCCGCCATGCAGGCCTAAGGAGCAACGTAGTACGTGTATTAGTCGTCGTTGAAAGCCCGTCCTCCACTGCTAGACTATATAGTACATTCCTTGAAAGGGAACAGAACACAACACAAAATCAACGAACATCTAGACGAGAGTACATTGTACAAGTATGCATACGAAAGATTAGATGCTCATTGTTGTCGTGTTGAGAGTGTACATAGTCTATGTTGTGTCTCCGCCGGTCTCCGATCAGTAGACTACACGTTCTAGTATCTAATACCTGTACCGGTCAAACTGACACGTGCTATGGGATTTGACCGGCTGACCCAATGACGCATGTATGCACGCCGCCATGCAGGTCTAGACTATACGGGGGCGAAGTCGTCGTTCGAAAGACTTCCTCCACCATTCTTTAAAACTTAAAACGAATACTAATTATTGTCGTCGAGTAGATAATGTTTTGTGTTGTCTCCGCCCGTCTCCGATCAATCAGTACACCTTCTGAGAAGGTAATTTTCGTTTTCATGGAAGCACCACAGACAGGTAAGATGATGAGTGCGGGGACCACTCACGTAGTTAGTGGCGATTCCGGTCGGAACATGCCAGCAGGCGTGTGAGGCGGGAGGTTACACAACGTCGTGTGGCAACGTGCAAGTGCTGCGCGAAAGCGAAATGTGGCGAATACCACAAGAGAACTGTAGTCTACGTACGTACGTTCTTCGCCGTTGAGACAAGAGAAGTTCGACGATTGGGCGCTGTACCAGTAGTACTGCTGCTGTTGTTTCAGAACATATGCTCTGCTGGTACTCGAGCATCCCATGCGTCATCTCCCTTACAGCACTTCTCTGGACGTCTGCTCCTGTTCTCCTCCCATCTACCTCACGGTTGATGGGGTGGCCACGAAAGTTAGTGAGTGGAAACGATCATCACTCCATGAAGCATGCGTACGAGTAGATATCACATGCAACGCACGAACACTTGCACACTTAGAGGCCGAAGACTCTCTCGTCCAGTTCTCACTTTTTACAACAGAGTGCACGCATGGTGTCGTCGTATGCATACAATAGCGCATACCAAAGTAGCACCTTGGCGTGTAGCGGGCCACGAAAAATGCTCACCCGAGCCTCGTAACGCCCTTGCACAATTAAGGAATAATAAAAACACACACAGAAAGACTACCCATTCGAGATATATCCACAGTCGAACGGGATGTGGTGGAGTCTTTTCAGTGAGTGGAGGGCACAATGAACTCCTTCTTCCCGAGGTAAGACAAACAAAAAGGGGCTCTCTTCCGGTGGCACATGCACACCGCGCGGCGCTCGTACGACAGACACCCTGATGGTATGCGAAGAGGGAAACCCCTCTCGCCTCTTCAGCGCAGGCCGACACCTTGTGCGGTGTAGGACTATCCTACCAACGAGCGAATCGGACTCAGGCGATGATCCAAAAACAAAGGCCTTCTTGGGGCAAAGACAGCCACAAAAAAAACACCGAAATCAACAGCCTAACGAACGTCAAACAACACTATGCTGTTGCAGACCTCCCCCGTACTTGGGACGCTCACCACCAGTCAGCTAGTTCCCACACGAAGACATCCATCTCGGTGTCGAGCACAAGCTAGAGGGCGCTGGAAACATTCATCATTCAACCCCGTTTTCCTGTGTGCCGCAGAAATTGTTGCTCAATAGCGCCACCACGAGTACGATACATGTCTACAGAACCAAACAGGGTCGCTTTAGAATCGGAGCGGGTCGAGGATCTCGAACTGCACGACGCTGTTTCCTCTGATGATGACCATCCCCATCTTCTTGTCGGAGGAGGCGGGGTCTGTCGTCTCGTCTAGCACCAGGTTCATGAACGGGTCGTAACCTCGCAAGACGCCCTGAAAGGGCGAGCAATCCGTCAGGTCACGACAAAACAGCAATTGATATTAACCTCAGCCCGCGGCCAAGGACAAAAATGCGGGCGGACAAAGGCCTGCGCCGGTGATGGCTTTGTGAGCGATAGTCCCGTGTGAAGAGTACGATGGTGGGAAACAGAGGATCGCCCCTGGGATGCATGTGTTCGGTCTACCGATATCGTGACCAAAGAGCTTCGCCGGATTTTCGAGGGCATGCATACTTGTACGTCTTCCTCAACGTCAACCAAAGGGTTTAAAAAGGTCACGTTGGAGGAGGGGCGGCGCTCGGTTGACGGGCGTGTCCAGGGTCAGGCATGGCCCTTTGTGTGAGATAAGTTGATCGCAACCAGAATCGGAGGCGCGGAGAACCGTTTGCCGGCACACTGATTGCTCGCATCTTTTTTCGACGCCTGAACGGTCGAGTACTGCTGTAATGCACTGGAGTCACCAAGAAGAGGTTGCTCAAATAGGCCTACGTATACCCGTCTACACACCGAAGAAGTGCAGAAGTGCAGCAGAGCGTTGTGACTCCAAACGGGTTGACCGATGATCCAATCGCAACGTAAATGCGCTGTTGGCGTTGTAATACGCTGTTGGCGGTTACTACGGGATCCAACACAGGAGATTCCCTCGCTGGGCATGTCCAGAGATGCAGAGGGTCGCGTACACGCCGGGCTCCACTTCTGGAACGGTCGCACGTCTAGACTAAAGCTGAAAAAAAGGCCGGCTCTACGGGGATTTACCATGGGTATTTCTTTCAGCGATATGGTAGCAAGGGCGTTCAACAACGTGCTGAGGTACACGTATTCTAGTCTAGCACCTTGACGACAACTCGTTACTTTCGTACGCTCACCTTGACTGTTCTGTTTCCATTGAGCTTCAGCGACAACGTCTTGTCCATGTAGCGTTTCAAGTCCGGCCCTCCCTTAGCCATCTTCCCTTACAATCTCGGTGCACCTGATAATGAAAAGAGATCAGGGGAAGCACAATTCAACGGCGGCAAAACTTCAAAACTTCATTTGGTATCTCAATCTACGACACTTCATAGCAGCCAGCTGCTAGCAACCCTGTGACAGCAGCCTGACAGAGAACACGCTGCTGTGTGCCGTGCCCGTGAAGTAGCCCAAAACATTTGAATAAAAGGAAGCTCCGTGGTGGTGTCTTTTGCTACTTTGCCAGCCTGCACAGATTAAACATAACCTTGCCCACCTGGATCCTAGTGTGTCGTCCTTGTCTAGCACACAGCCCACGCGTGACGAGAAATAGAGAGAGAGAGAGGCAGAGAGAGGAGATAGGCAGGGGGGGAGAGAGACAGCCAACACTCTCAGACAACCCAGGCGCCAGGGCGGTTCGTGGCTACCCGCACAGCCGTTGGCAGGGTAACTAGAAAATAATAGAATCACGGGGCCCCCGTTGAGGACCTCGGCAGAGCTCACTGCCTTTATCTCGGACTTGGACGTTGCACAGCTCCCAGTACCACCCCAACAAGTGCTATAGTTGTGCACGGACACAAAGAGGTGAGCCCACTCAAGTTGAAGCGTGTATGGTGCAATAGCACAAGCAAGCTTGTTTAGATGTTTTCTGCAGTGCCATCTCTGATGAACTTACAGCTGCAGCAGAGCAGCGGTGCAACGAAGTCGATCGTATCTGCTGCGTTGTGCGAAGGTGTACTGCTGTAGCGTGGAGTACGAGCAAACTCTACCCGTGCCTTAGGTCGCAGGGCAATGTGCCTGTCTTCAGGCGATTCCAACGCTTGTGTGAAGTAAGTTCTTGGCCAACGTGGCTGTAGCAACCCTAGGTGACAGCGGTGTGTCTACGTAGTTTACGGCAGTACCGTGTGAGCACCAGCAAGTGTTTGTTCCAGCTGAACGATTGCGAGACACGCGGTGTTTCCATCTGGCTCCGGCGCCGCGTTGGAAGCGTGTATGTAGTATGTAGTGCGGTTTGGGGAGATTTCAGGCCCACTTGGAATTGTGCTCTGTACTTAAAAGTAGACAAATGCTGTACCGAAGACAAACGAGATGCCATACTTGTACTTGAACATTACGGAAAGGAACCGGTACGGCCATGATCGCCGCAACCAACTCCTAGGTATGCTTGCAGTCACAAGTAACTCTGCGCTGCACGGGTCTCCCGCTGGGTTACTTTTGTTCAATCCGTCTCGGTTGTTCAGTCCAGCTTATCAGCCGATCTGGCAGCCCCTAACAGAGCCAATGGAGGACGCTCGAGATGAGGGAGAACCTTGCGATGCACGCACAGGATAGCGTGGGCATCGCCACGAGCGCGCAGGTGTAGAAAGAGGTAGACAGACAGACAGACAGCCGCGAGGTACGGGTTTGATACATGCCAGCTCAAGCTAACCCCTCCCGTACACTCCCTGCCGCGTGCTCGGTGCCTTGTTGCGCGTTCGTGGCAGCTTTTAAAAGCCGTTGCATGCTCGCACACTTGCTGTCTTCTGCAGCTTTCCTCCTGCTTTCACCCCTGATTTCATCGAGCATGCTCTGCCACTCCGCTGCCGGTCCCGCTCGAGGAGCGGGGCACGCCACGGCCGCGATGGACGGCACAAGGCAGCACACGTCACAGCCAATCGTCACGGGTACTTCGGTTCTGGGCATCAAGTACAAGTGAGGTCTACAAGGATGGTGGCGTAGAGCTACCACGACAATCGTTCGATTTCGATCTTTTGTAGACATGGTGCGATCGACGTGCACGGCGGTGGATGAAAGACGGAATCGAGTCGGTGCGATCGGTGTCGCGTTCGGGCTGTTTGCATACCCCTACCGCCGTTGCGTGGGTCCATCGATGAAGGCATCTTGGAAATCTACGTTCCAAAGCTCGAGTCTGGCAGTCTGAAGCGGAATTCTACTTGTTGTGCTCTGGTAGATATTATAGCGACCTTCCGTATCAGCCTGTCTCACAAAGACGACAACACCAACCGCTAGCCGTGCTCTCGAGAGGTTGCTCGGGCGTTGCTGGGTGAGATCTGAACGTCGAGCACGAGCCTAGGGGATCGTTACGCTCTATAGCCAGTACAGTACACGGTGCGAGCGAAAAGCTGATCACGTCTGCCTAGCACGCGTGCGATCTCTAGCGCATGCAGAGGCCAAGGTGGAGTGAAATATATGCCCTCTCGTGTGTGTGGTGGCCCCCGTTGTTTCGTGACGGGCAGGGACGGAGTGATGCTGGCGGCGGATACCTTGGCGTCGTACGGCAGCTTGGCCCGCTACAAGAACGTCGAACGCCTCAAACCGTGAGTTTTTTCATGAGATTCATGCCTAGTTTTTACGGTGCTCCGGGCGTGTGCTCCCCGCAGCACCGCCTTGACCGCTGGGTTCGATGTGAGGGATGCCTGGTTGTTGTCGTTTTGGGGCGGGGCGATGCGTTCGATAGTCGGCGTTGGTGTCGTTTTAGGAAACACCGAACTCGTTGCTGTGTATGTCTGATGCGTTGCAGTTGTGTCCCGCCCGACATGTGATGCTGCTGCGTTCATCGCGTGTACGTTGTGTGATGGTCAATGAGCACCGAAAGTTCTTCGTTTCAAGCATACAGACAATTCTCAGGCAAAGGCCGCAACGTGTCGACACCTGGGCCACCTGGTTTCCGTTCCATCTATCCATGTCGTGTTGATATATCTGCGTGGGGTCGGTAGATATGATTCGCCACTGTAAGTAAGCTGTCGCTGGCGAACACTTTTTGGGTGACTTTACTCTTCTCTTGATGCAGGGTGGGTGAGTGCACGCTGATCGGGGCTTCGGGGGAGTACTCGGACTTCCAGCACATCATGGAGACCCTCGAAGATTACCACCAGTACGACGTCAACATGGACGACGGCTTCGAGAGGAGTCCCGCAGAGATCTACAACCTGCTGAGGACCATCATGTACAACCGCAGGTGAGCCTTCGCTGCTTCTTGCTCCACTCCACATGCTGGCGGATTTCGTGACGCGTTTTTCGACGTACGTAGCTGGCTGCCTGACTGACTGTCTGAATTGAGTTCTGACCACACCCAGCCACGACCATATTTGTGTGCGCGCCAGCTGTTTGGTGGAACCGACTACACTGCTGTGAAGTAAGGGTGATATTTCGCACCCATGCGATCGCTCTGTGTTCCATCTGGATATGGGTGTGGGTGTTGATTGTCTTCACGAAAACCATCTGCATGCGCCCGTCCTGTGTTTCCATCTGTCGCGTCTCTCACGGCGAACAGAAACAAATTCAACCCGCTGTGGAACTACCTGCTCATCGCCGGCTGCAAGAAGGACGGTACCGCTTTCCTTGGCTCTGTTGACCACATCGGGTGAGAAATCAGCCGTAGGAGTATCCCTTCTACAGTAGCACCGACTTTTTGAGGATTCACAAGGAAGCAGGGAAATAAATCGCTGTGTCGATGTCGGGCCGGTGAACCACATGAAGCGATACTGCTGTGCGCTGAAAATGTGTGCAGGGGTCGTGGAATGATGCAGAGTTTTGAAGGCAGCAATGCCAGGACTCATTTTTCTACTTGTAGCTTTTTGTTTGGCGACGGAAGATCAATCGTTGATGCCTCTCTTGTGCGTCGTTTCTTCCTGGACTGCTGTACCCCGCATGGTCATTTCCACATGCGTGCCTCAATATCTGTGCCTAAATTGAAATCCTGACATCAACGGTGCTGGGGCTTGCTCACAATGACAGGACTTGCTATGAGGACAACATTCTGGCCACGGGTTTCGGTGGACACCTGGCGCTGCCCATCCTTCGCAAGAAGTGGAGGCCGGACCTGGAGGAGGGAGAGGCTAGGTGAAAGCTAGGAACAATCCTTGGAACAATCCCCTCAAGTCGCCAATGCGGAGCTCGGTTTGGTCGCTGTGTGAAATCGAGGCGGGCGGAGTTTGTATTTGACGAAATTTCAGCAACCGGATCCGTCCTTATTTGGTGCAAACGGTTAAAGGTGCTTCGCCCTACCGTGTCTATCATCAGCTTGATTGCAGACCTTTGACATCGAGAAATATGAAAGATATATCCACGGGCTGATTATTTCTAGGCACCGATCGATGACGATGAACCAAACCCGGGAGATTGATGCCAGATGGGCATTGTAGAATGAGGACGAATCACCCACCGAGAGAGATGGACCAGATCCGTGTTTCTCCCCTCGTCCCTCTAACCTGTCTGTCCTGCTGCTTTTGCGTGCGGTGGTTGGATCTATAATGAAAGGGCTTTGCTGGAGGACTGCATGCGGGTGCTCTTTTACCGCGATTGCCGGGCGCTGAACCGGATCCAGATCGCGAAGGCCACCGCGGAGGGCACGGTCGTCAGCGACGCGTACAAGGTACCACGGGGGCACACCCGCGGAGAGTTGCTCGCACATCCTAAACGTTTCGCATGCGCGAGGTTACTCCTGTGGAACACGCCCTTGCGACGTCGTTTACTATTGGTATTGATGCCGATGGTCCTTTGGGACGCAGCAGACTGCTGTGTCGCACATCCTTCTCACGTGGAGGTCGAAACTCCCATCCAAAAGCTGAAGAGGTATCAGCGGAAATGGTAGCACCTTTGTCGACCTGCCTCCTCGTCACGGGTCGTCCCTACCTTCCCGCACCGCTACAGCAGTATCGAGGTTTACCCCGTGTTTTCTTCTCTACATGCAATTCTTGTTTGCCGTTGTCTCGCAGGTGGACACAGAATGGAGCTTGGCCTCGTTTAGCCAGCCGAAGGCCGGGCAGGATACTGACGGGAGCTGGTGATGACGACATGTCTAGGTTGTTTAGGAAGGCCGGGCGGGCTTGGGGACAGTCGCGCGTGGGTTGCCCGCAAGGTGTTGCAGGCGGGGTGCTGATGACCATCTGGCGGCAGCTTCCTAGCGCAAAGTGTGTATCCTCGTGACACTAACACCATTGATTGTTTTTCCCAAAGGGGGGGAAGGCATTGGTAGGTGTGACTGCTCCGTCACTCCTGCTGGTGTCTCTTGGAACAAGCTCTGACGATGCAGGCACCAATTTTGGTTGGTCGACGTTCGGGCGGCATCTTTCTTGGCACTACTGCTGTATTGTTCTAGTGGGCAAGTAGTGTGTGGGTGGCGCGGGCGAAATAACCTAACCAGATGGCCGGAGTGCCGCCAACTGTAATAATCACACCTGCCGTTATGATGGCGGGATACACCTCTCCACCTCGCACATGCAAGATTAAGATTGGTATGCAGCGCCCGAAGCCGCAGATACCCCCTTGACACTGAAGTGTGGATGCCCCGTGGCCTTCGACCTTTGGTTGCTTTAACACTCTCACTACCCTCGCATCTACGCAAGCAAGCCATGGTTACACCATGAGCATGTGCAACTTCACCGATACGTACCCGAATAGTGCAGCCCTACCCCGGATACAGCTGGAGTCCCGCCCATTCCAATGGTGCTGTTGATGGACTTAATTGTAACGGTGGGGGTACACTGTCCACATGAACAACAGTCCCATATCGTGAATCATGCGCTTCTTTGGAGCTGCCCCACTGGAGCGCTGAAGGGTTGGGTTTCGTAGACTGTGCTTACTCCACGGAGATGGTTTTCCCAGATGCGGAGCGATAAATACGATCGTTGACGGCAGCCGCCATGTCGCCGTTGCTTTTGCTCGGGAGACCTGTTCCAGACACAAAAACAGAATCACAGGCAAAGGGTTACAGTGGGCGATAGGCGATAAACTGTGTGGGTGCTAGACAAACGGCGCACGGTAAACCTTGCAGTAATGTAGTCAACCCTGGTGAACACTCCTCTCGTCCGGTTTGAGCGTGACCACACAACCTATCTTGGGCCGCAAGTCCTGTTGGAGCTATTCAGACAGCGACTAATCTCGTTGGTGCCAACCACCTGGTCTGGCGACACAAAATACAAAGCATCCCAGGAGTTTGGAAAATCAACCTTCAACAATGTGTCCTTTTCGCCAGGGACACTGGCACACCCACCGGCGATGAGAAGTCGCTGCGCCGATGGCTGTGTTTCTGCCCATCTGAGAGCCCGAAACAGCCCTTTCGCAGCCTCATCTGCACTGCCTTCGATAGACAGATCGGAGTACGCCACAGCGGATGCTTGCAACCCCTTGAGCTGCCCGGCAAAGTCAACGACAACGCTTGTCCTTCACGAGTCGCGTCAACGGAGGGCGAGAGGGAGAAGTAAAACAACCACTGCTGCACGGCGCTTCGAAGAAAAATGTCGAGTGTACGTGCACTAGACCAATCAAGCAGTGTGGGGCGTGAGAAGCGAAGGAACTCCAAGGGAACAATTTCATCTCATTTCTTCATGGCTGCTATTCTACAAGACGGCAGCGGCCAACGGCTGTTGCCAAAGCAACTCAACTGGATAAGCATTTGGCATTTCAGTGACCGACAAAACATTATTTTGTGGACGCTCTTCACCGTGAGAGCCAAAAGCCAGAAACGGCAACAACACCGCAGTCAAACAAAAATAGCATTCGGTGGATCACCCACCTCGCCATGCTCGCAAGATCGGCAAGCTCTCCACCCCCAACCATGCGGCCGCTGGTGCTGCCGGGCGTTGCTCCCAACACCCGGAAAACCTCCAGGTCTGGCGAATAATGCCGCAGGAGCTGCCCTGTGGTGGCATCCGATATCGCGCACAGCTGTCTCATCAACCCTGGTGCGAATTACTCATCATACATGGCATGGTCCAAACGAACGGCGACAGCGTATCCCCTATTGCCAGAACATTTCGCGCCTAAATACTACCGTAGTTAGGCTGTTTCATATACACCTGGATTCCTTTCCCAAAAAGCTTCACTTTTCAGGATGGGCAAAATCCGGCTTCTTATACGGCCAGATTCTTCAGTTTTTTGGGTCGACAAAATCTGGGTTCAGCTTTTTGGGTTGCCTCCACCCGAAAAGCTTGGCATAAATCAGGATGGTGCCCACCCAGATTGTCTAACCCAAAAAGTTCACCGCTGGTGAATCCAGACGACACAATCGGCGAGTGCGACCTGAGTTCTTGACGTATCGCTCCAATCAAGGGCTCCCAGCAACCCTACGCTGAAGGGCTTGCTATTCTGCACGCTGGCTGTTGATGATCGCTCGGCACGCGTGCGTAAAAAAAGCATATCGCATCACACCAAAAGCATGGAGACGCCGAAACAGGCCAAACCGCCACGAGACAGGAAAAACAGCCGATTTTTGTCAGAGAGGGGAGAACACCGCAACTGATTTCTTGCTCCCTATTCCACCGATCGAAGTCAGACCGGTCAGGGTGTGCTGTCGGTTCTTAGCTCTCTGCCGGGGTAGATTTGCTCAGCAGCGCGTACTCTCGATCGACGGAGAGAAGCACGCGCGTGGTGTCCGTTGCTTTTTCGAACTGTGATTTTTTTCTGGTTTGCTTCTCTTGAGAATAGACTGATGTGCTGAAGCCCGAAATCAATTTTCAACAGACAGCTTGTGCACACGCAGACGACGATATCGAGTGATTGGATCAACGAGCTACTGAGTCGGGTATCCACGCCGGCTGATTGGATCAGCGAATCATCGTGTCGCCGGCTACCGCACCTGGTGCTTGCCCTTCGTCCTTCGCAGGCTCATCCTTCAAAGACCCTCGCGCCTCCCGTTCTCTCTCCTCTTCACCCTTCGCTTCCGTTTTCCCTCCCGCAACCGAACCCGCGTACACGCTTATCCCCGAAAACTCTTCCCCGCCCTCCTTCAGCGCGTCTCGTATTCGATCCTGGGTAACGCCGCCCATCCTCAGTATCAAAATTCGGTCGTTGGCGGCGTCAATCTTGGCGACGGTGGACTCGATGCCCACACCACAAGCCCCGGAGGTGTCGCCATCCAAGACGAGGATATCGCTTCCCCCCAAGTCTTCCATCACGTGCATTGCCTGGGTGGGGCTGCAAGGGGCATGGGAGACGGGAAAAAAGACTCAGAGAAAGCTTCAGCAAGCGAGGGAAAGAGAGAGACAGAGAGACGGAGACACAGAGACAGAGAGCGAACGAGACTCCCTGCCCCTGCATAGGAGACTTGTCGACGAGAGACAAGCTTCGGCGGCGAAACCTATAGAACCGTTCCATAAAAAAAAACAAATCGACATGGCACGACAACGCGAGAAAGAGTGCTCAATTCGATCGTTCCGGAGAGTCCAAACATCCTGCACGCCGTTCGTGACATTGTACCCCCACTTGGCCTGCGGATGACCTCAAAACGTGCATTCCCAAAAGGAAGGAGCTAAGCACTACAAGTGGGTGCAACCCATTCCGATACCTGACGTGGCCGAATCGGTTTGCGCTTGGGGCCGCCACGGGCACGCCGGCAATTGACAAAAGCTGCCGTGTTACGGGATGCGCGGGGCAGCGAACACCCACGAAGCCCGTACCGGCCGTGATGCACGGCGGCACCTTCTTGTCGGCCTTGGCGATTAGCGTTAGTGGGCCTGACGCCAAAGCCGGAGACAGCGAGGAGGAATGACATGATCACAGTCGGGTGGATTGAAGGTGAAAGCGAAGCGATGCTAACATGGTCTAGTCTGAGCATATAACCAGACTGGTAAGGAAGAGCCACAGGAGTTGATACCTTGGAGCTTTTTGCCGGGTTGTATCTTACCACGAGCTCACGATCACCACAAGAAAACCTACCCTGTGGGCGTTGGAATAATCCGCACGGTAGCTGGTCCAGCGGCCCAAGGGCACATGTCACCAACACCAACGCCACTTATCATGTATGACGCCCGATGTCACCCACGTGTGGTGTTTATGGACGGCCGGTTTCACCACAACGAGCCACGTGAGGTTATTTCCTTCGTGGCGTTGAAAACCAGGATGAAAATTAATATCTCGGGGGTGTTGATAATTTGGCATCAAATACACAGCCTTGGCATCGCCGCGCCATCCGTGCCAAGTCGGGCTGCAAACTCGTTATTTCCCCCTGCCCGGCCCTCACGAGCGTGCAACAACTCACCAGGCCACAACTTCTCGCCAAGAAGGTCCAAGAGCCGCCGCGCTTTTTGCCCTCCGCCCCCCTCAACCTCGAAGTCTACCACGGCAAGGGCGCCCGCCGTGTCGGGAACGTGCACGATTAGCGGGTCCGTCAGCGGCCGTTGCTTGGCCTTACGCGTACATGTGGCAAGAGAGCCAAGAGGGGGGAAAGATGGTCAATCGCACAAACAATTTGGGTTGGACAAAAGGGGGTTCCTGAATTGAATTCAGGCGACCGGAATGCGGGTTTGCGTGCATGCTGAAGAGGTGTTGCTCACGTTTGGCGGTCGACCACGCTACATCAGTATACAGTAAATTTTGTGCGATGATTTCAGATTCATCGTAAAGCGGGGTATACTCCAAAAGATGACAAAAGTCTACTGCAGTGAGATACAAAAGGGGGAGCACTCGACATCTTTGTAGAGTTGGCCATACAAGCGCTGGTCCGGACCATGCTGAACATTCCGGCTTTCAATGCATGTATTTCCTTTCGTGCGATGTAGTAGTGCACAGTGTGCTCGACCCGGTGAGGGCTGCATGCAACAAGGGAGGCCACACGTAGATTTTTCCTTCCCACAGAGGCTGCCAGCACCGATCGCCGAACACACGGCAGATGACTCAGGCAAGGGAAGCAGTGCGGCAGAAGCAGCGGCATTGCTGTAATGATCAACCTTTTGTCGTTCCTCGAAGGGCACACCTGGAATATCTTGAGCACGGCGTCCTCTGAGAGAGCATTAGCACCCAACCCGTACACGGTTTCTGGCGAGAAAAGACGGAACATCGACAAACGAGAAAATGAGAGGGAGCACTGAAATATGAAACATGTACCATGCTAACAATTCCTCTTGACCAATGAGTGCGACCTTGCAAGCCTAACCGGCGGTGGTGTCCTTGCCTCTCTTCGCTGGAACGGATCGTCCGATCCTGCCGCGCTCGAGGGAAAAGTGTTGCTAACTACAAGCAGCGTCATCAACGCGGTGAACGTCAGCCCTTTCAAACCTCTCGCATGGCGACCATATCACGGGTGGTGTCACGCAGAAGCCGCATCGTAGCTACGTGATTAACGAAAAGTGAACCCTCTGAATGCATCACCTGTGGGAAACGCTACCAGCTTGCCCGAACGAAGCCGAGCTCCGGCTTCCGTTAGCCACGGCTCCTCGGCAGGCACCACGCGCCCCAACACCGCGGTAGCAGTGGTGGCCCGTTCGCCAGCGGGGGTAACTCCGTCTTCGCAAGACGCATTGCCGGTACTGTCCCTGCTTGCCACGTAGACAGGCAGCACGATGGGGAGGAAGGGCCCAGGGAGTGAGCGACTGAGACTTGGCCATGGACGCTACCCGCATGAGTATCGAGTATGCCGGCGTGGAGAGCGTGCGGCCGACGAGCGATTATTAACTGTCGCTTGGGTGGCTGCGTCTACTTTTCCGCCGCATCTCACCAGTGGCTATTGGAGTCGTAGACAGAGTCCTCCCAGATCAGCATGGAAAGTGGGCAAGGAGTGCACTGTATCATGCTTGTGGGATCAAGTAGCTCTGGAGCTGTGCGTCTAAGTCTACTGCTGGAGGTACACCGTCGGGCGTTGTACGACACCACAGCTGTAAGGCTACCGCACAGGAGGTAAGTTGCACTTGCCGCACCAACCTTTGTTGAAGGTCTTCTGACGCCGACGGAATAACTCTCGACGTCGTCGACATTGAACAAGCTTGCCTTCCTCGTCTCCAAGTGGCGTGGCACTGACTCCCAGGCGCCCACGCAACTGCTCGCGCTGAGCAGCGGTGTGACTGCTGATGATGCGCTGCAACAGCCGCACGAGAGGAAGAGAGCCAGACGCTTCGCGCTGCCAAGCTTACCAGCATAGAAAGAACACCTGTGCGACCCCAGACGAGCACGACAAGTACCGCACCGACAGTCTTCCGGCGGTCACGAGTCATCAACCACAACGCAAGGCTTGGGAAGCGGGGTAGCGCGAGGCGAGAGGTGTGGGTGATACCGATGTGTCCGAACTTCGCCTCTGTGCATTTTTAGGGGGTTGGGGCAGAAATAAACTAGAAGAGGCGTTCTTTCTTCGCCGCTCGCAGGTTCCGGCTCCCAAGATTTCAAGTGTCTGGGATCTGGGAAGAAGGTGCTCCTTGCCGACGATCCTTCCAACTCATGGCCCTCTTAATTAAAGGAGGGATACGCCGGCCGTGGGAGATGATAACACGGAGTCATTCTCACACCTGAGAAGAATGGAGGACTTCCAACACGTGCGCAACAAGTATGTACATGAAGTCGCGGCGCATCTGCGGGACCGCAAATAGTGCGGTGTTGAAAACGATCCTATGCATATGCATGGAGAAACAGTTCGAACGTCCAAACTTACTACTGTAGACCTCGGTCGCCGTTTTGTAGCCAGCGCGCACAAGGTTTCCTGAAAATTCTGCTGTTCAACCGTATAAAGGAGCATTGTTTTTTCTACGCCATCAAAACAATGTCTTGAAGAACTACCGAGCTTCTGGACACTACAGACACCTCAGGGTCAGTGAACTACAGTATCACGTTCCATCGCCACTTCGAACCCAAATTAAGGTTACACACGTGCTCCTCTTCGACACGTCGTATTGTGTGTAGACCCATTGCCTGTCAGGGTACAGATCAACTTGTTCGATGCTCACGTACGTACATGATCAACAGCAGTGGGCTGTATCAACAGTGCCAGGGACAACAACAAGTGACCACGCCACGTCACCGCTTCCAACGTCTAACAAATTGCGCCAACAGCCCGCCGAATGTCGCCCCCGCACGCCACAGGCGGCATCACTTGTTCTGGGGCTTCTTTTTGTTGAAGGAGGCCCGCTGACGCACGGTACGGTACCCCGCACAGATCTGGCACACCCATGTTCCAGCATTGGGGTCCTCCCTCTTGATATTACCGCCACCATTCCAAACGGTAGACTTGTCTTCCACAGGCCTGGGCTCCTTGCGACGGCCTGGCCTCGTGCGCGACTTCTTCCCCGAGGGGGGGGGCGCGACGAGTTCCGCTGCTGTCTCCACGCCGTTCGAGCTCTCCCGCATGGCGCAGTCTGCGAAGCAAAGACAGAAGTGAAGAGGCGTGTTACAAGGCGACCGCGGGGAAGGCTTGACTGATTGCTACGCGCGGTGCCTCCCCCTTGGGTCCAAAACTTGTTCATCGGTTGGTCACGACCCATCTCTCCAGCAAAAAGTGGTCCCCTGAAGCAATACTTGATATCGAAAAGTACAGCGCCAAGAGCAATATGGCGCCCACCTTCGGAAGCATGGACGGAGGTGTGGCACTTCCAGCACGTAGTCATCGGCAGCCCCGGCGACTCCCAGAGGAGGCACGAGTCGCAAAGGTTTGGGTGAGTGTCGCACACCTGCACGGGTCAAGGAACGAGGAGACATGAATCAGCAAGGCGTGCCACAGTAGTGGGAATGAGAGCAAGGGCAACCTCTTAACGTTGCGACAGCAGCGTACGCGGGATCGAGCTCTGAGGGCTTCTCGTCTTGGGGAGTATACACGGGTGGCCAGAGGTCTAGGTTGGGCACCCACCACAACCTGCCAAGGGTTGGGTGGGCTTGCCTACTTCGGGACCTCCCCCCCCCCCCCCCCCCCAGGTTGTAGTCGGTGCCCAACTTACCCACAACCTGACCTGGCCACCTGTGTACATATTCAAACTTGAGGCAGCCAGCTACACACGCTCGAGTCTCTTATCGTCACGCGAAATTTCTCACCGGCCAGTGGTTGGAAAGCATCTCCTTCGTTTCGACAATCCGCATGTACTTCCAAGGGTAGCCTGGGTGCCTGTTGCTGGATCTCCCGCCGTTGTGCTCCAGCCAGTGCCCTCCTGCAAAACAGACGGAGGCCGGGCAATATGAGCTGCGCGATCGAGCACACAATGCGCTACCGCCTGAGAGCACGAAGGATAAGCTATCCAACCAGTCGTGAGCTACCTCGGGCCCAATCTCGCCTGGAGAGAAAGCAGTCGAGTCGGCATGGCCGACTCCGTACCTCTTGTTTTGAGGACGTTTAATCACGCTTTGCTGTCGAAACGTCCGCGTTCTGCGTCCAAACCGGAACGTAACACATCCACGGGACTGCTGTTGAAACCTCCATTCATTCTGAACGGGGAAACCGTCATCTTACTCCCGGCTACACAGATGACCCACAACACGGTCAACTTTCCCAAGGGAATGAGGATTGAGGAGGTGGCGGCGTGCGAATATTAGGAAAAACTGCCTATTATCGCGGTAGCGTAGCGCTAATCCTACATGCACAACAGACAGTTTGTTCAGGTGGACCCCTCCTATACAAGGTTCGGAATCAACGCTCACCTTTCATTGTGATTCCACAGCCACATAGGCAAATGATGGCTTGCCCATCGAGGATTCCCTGCTTCTTTCGCCCCCTGTATTCCTCATCGTACATCTCCAACACTTGACCCTGAAAGACGAACAAGGTGCGTACAAGACATGAAAGAGCTTGCGTGAGTGAACAGGGCAGTGAGGAAAGAGCGGAGACAGGCCAGAGGTTCCGTCGGCAATGACCCCCAGGAGAAACATCAACACCTACATGCAGCCACCGTTAGACCCTGCTCTACCCTGCTCAGCGACAACTCATGCATACCAGGGACCAGGGAGGTTCCGGGTGAAATTCGTGATCTTCGAGCTTGGATAAGGGTGCCCCGTAAACACATGGTGGCTCAAGAGCAAAGGCCCGCGTGGGGGAGAGGAGACAGATGGCTGCGGAACGGAGCCATCGACCGCAACGAAGAGCTGTGCATGGTTTAACGATTGACCCCGCCTCCTTATCCTAGCGGTGCTTACTTGACAGCGGTCATTGCGCTTGCGGAAAACACCCTCGGCAACAAAAAACAGCCCCAGGTATGTTCGGCTCTCGTTGTGAGTGGACGGAGATCAGCACACGCTCTCCGAACAATCTACGTGCCTACGCTGTGTCAACAGCAAGCACGAAGAAAACAAGCTACACCTGCAGGTGGTGGCAGTGGACCCTGTCGCGGGGCCTGAGTCGATGAGGAGTGGGTTCACCACTGGGCCTGCTGTTCCATGAATCCGATCCGCGGGTGGCCGTATCCGTGACCTTGCCAGCCGCGACAGGAGTATCCGACCGTGGGAGCTCATCCCCGCTGTCCTCCGAAATCATGCGGCGGGTAGTCCTGAGGCTTCGGTTCGGCCTCGGAGTAGCCTGAGGCATACAAGCAAGCAAGCAAGTGGGCACCGAACACGGGTGAGGGGCATCGCCACGTAGAAAATATGCACGGGGGCAGAGCGTTCGGGCGTTCCTTGGTCTCCGAATGCATACTTCTACGCCGCCAATGCCCGGCAATGGGGTCCAAATGTTGCTAGCGGAGACGTTGGTAGTCGCGCTTGATGGGAAACGTTGAGTTTAGCAAAAAAGAAAAGAAAGTCGTTCACCAACGTACAGACAAGAATGTGCTAGCTTGATTGCATGCAGCATGCAACGCCGGGCAAACTTTGGATAAATACGAAGCCTGCCGCGCTTTGGCATCAACCAATCGGGTTTTGCCGACAGGGAGGGGGCTTCAAGAATATAAAAAAAACAAGGTATGTACGTGTTGCCTACAGCATCGATTGCTTTACAAAGCAAGAGGACTCATCAACTTGACCCCAACAAGACCTAAAAGAGCGCCCAGACAAAATTTGACATGAAACGACAGCAGTACGTCTGTCTCACCGACGGCACTGAAACCGGTGAGGACGTCTTCTGCCTCTTCTTCGGGACTTCGACGCCTTTCCCCTTGGCCTTCATTTTCTGATAAAACGACGCAAGGGGATACAGCAGTGGGGCACCGCGACCACGCGAGCCGGGGTTAGTGGACACAACTTTTCAACGTTTCGACAGGCACAAGCCGGGCTGCTACACCTATTGGTTAGTTACACCAGGGGCCATCGATTACTTGCGCCGCGATCGTGTCACCCACATGCTCCCAAGAGAGCAACACCTACGATGCCTCCTGCATGGTAAAGCTCGGTCTCCGGTGTGGCATCTCCTTTTCACTGAAGAGGGAAGCACGAATCGGCCCGCAAGCGAGCGGGAGCGACGTACACAGACAGGATTCCAGCAGGTTTTCACAACTCTAAACGTCCACTTTACGTGGTGTTCAGGTGCGGTCACTGCCTCGGTTCTCCAGCGGAAGGGAGCAAGCCCCCTCCTCGAACCGAGCACACAACACACCAGACCCAAAGCACGTGATAAGTCACCAAAGACACCCGGACCTTGTTCGCCTTCAAAGCTTCTGCTTCCTCGGCATTAGCCACGTTAGTCCACTCGACCTCCCTCTCTTTCCGCTGTGCGTGGAAGGCCTTTTCCCTGCTCGGCTTCCCGATGAACCTGAAGGTCACAGATAGACAGAAAGGGAACGTAAGTTGCGAAGCATGCCCCATGGATTTTTTTTGTTTAAATCTTCACTTCAAATCAGGGCTCACAGCACTAGTAGTGTCGTTTACTCCAACCCGTGGTCACACAGAAGAGCCCCTCTCTACCCTCTCCTCCCTCCCCTCCTGCGGTACTTTGCCTTCGATTTTTAATGCGAGAAGAGTTCAGCACTCTCTTCCCTCTGTGTTAATGTGAAGACAACAACAACACACAAACTAGCGCTATCCACTTGGCCAGGAGCGGAAGCGACAGAAAAACTCACTTTGCAAGAAAAGCTCGCTTACGCCGGGATTCAAACCCCTGACCTGACCTCTAGAAGGTTTCGAGGATACCGACTAGACCACCGGGGCGACCGGTCTATCTCAAAGTTGGCGATGATGCCAACAATCATCACAAAACGAACGTACATCACGACACCGGGCCAGCACCGCCAAACACACAGATGAAATATCAAAAAGGGGTTCGTATCCACAGAACCCACGGTAGCAGACGCCCTGGGAACTCGGCACGCTCGCTCACACATGCGAAAAACAAGGCCCCGATGCGTTTCCCATCCTTTGGTGGGACGCGTCTATTTGTAGTCCACATGACACATAAACGTCGAGAAGGACTGTACCGGCAAACTAGCAAAGAACGGGCTTGTTGGACGACTCGTCAGAGAATGGCGATAGCCTTGGCCACAGTACCACACAACAACTTGCTGCCGCACCAAAGAGTCGACAGTTCATCCGAGCACTGCTGTGCGCCTATTTAGGTGGGAGGGTAGCGTTTGGGCTGCTACCAACAGCAGCGATGACCGCCGGAAAGGGCCTCTACTCAAGGCTTGCACCCGAGCCTTGTTTACTCGTAGATGAGTGACGGGCGGGACTCTTCTCTCACTTTGCACCAGACGTCAGCCCTTTCCCGTAGGCCCGCGCTAGGTAACGCCCGACGTCCACCGTGGCGTGCATTCCGCTCGGCGACATCTTCTTCCGTGCCATGGCCGTCTGCGCCAGCATTTCCTCCAAGAGAGGGTGAGGGAAGCCGTGGAACGTCGCCTTCAGAACCCAATCGAACGGAACACGGGCCAACAGAGAAGAACAACGGCGTCATTAGAACGCGTTAGGTTCGGAGCCACGGTTGCGAAGCAAGGCGGCGACTCCGAGCACAGGGCTCAGTGCCTACCTCACACGGCACCCAACGGTATCGAGCTACAACTGTAGGAGGAACACAATGTACCTGCCTGCACCGCCGTGTGTAGCTGGGCTCTTACCCAAGAGTAGAAAGTTCTTAGCCCTTGTGAGGCTGCTCCTCTTTATGTACGTCCTACCCACTGCTAGTGCTCACACTTGTAACGATCCGTTGGACGAGCGCTATTTACGTGCCCGTGACGCCGACCGTGTCTGTGTGCTGCCGCCTCACCTTGCTAGGGCGTTTCAAGTCGGGCTGGCCAGTCTTGGTGACGTGGTCCTTTAGAGCATTCAACACTGGGCCACGGTCGCACTCCACAACGCACGTGCCCAACAGCCTGCCCACATCAACCCAGGGGCATGAACAGGGCGGAAGGGATGATTGAAACGTGAAACACAGAGAAATTTTGACTGCTACAGGCATATGTGCAACAAGTTTGAGAGATGAAACCGCGAGCAGGGACGGATAGGTGCATCCTTTACACGGGTCTTCAGCAGGACAGGTCTAAATAGAGTAGTCCACACTGCTGTGTCCTTGGACTCCTGATTTTTCTGACAATCGTATTCCGTAAGCCTCTACGTTGTACATGTACGTAGCATACTCCTGCTGCAAACCCTTTGTAGACGCATGGTGCGACCATGGCATCGCAGATGTTGTTGAAGACAAACACATCGCTCGAAACTCTCGGATGCAAACGGTAGGGCAAGTTATCTCGAAGTCAACAAATTCGCAGTGGCCTGCAGGCCTCGACTCACCTCGTGAAGTCATCGATGAAACCGTTCGCGTCCTTATACCGCTGCTCTGACACGCTCGCCCGGATCCGCTTCATCAGCGCGTGCTCCGTGAACATGGGCTGCTCCATCAGCTTCTCCATCGTGTACATTACCACGCGAAACAGTGGACAAAGTGCGGGAATGATCTCTGTGTTTCACGATCATCCAGCTGCAGTTCGGGAGAGAAGTCTGTACCAATGTCTCAAGTCGCCCTGGGTTGTCAGTATCAGGTAGCCGATGCCGATGCATACAGCAAAAGCGTCTACTCAGCAAACAGCAAGAGTAACTGGAGGATTTAAGTTCAGTTGTGCTCTCTGTGACAACGTCTATCTATCTTACACTCCGTCGTCACTCCAAAATCCAAACCCTCTCACCATGATCCGCTCGTGGCCGTCCACGAGACGTGCTTCTTCCTGCAACGCCACATTGCAGCAAGAGAACAACCGCCGGTGGAGCTCAAGGCCGCCGGAGGACGCTTGCTGAGATCCTCCTCCTCCTCCTCCCTGCGAGCAGGGCGCCTCGTGCCAGCTACTACCGCGCGAGGCAGCGGTCTCAGACATAATCCTGATAGCAGGGCCCCAAGGGTATGGAACACTCAAACTCAGCACTAGGCTCGTAGGTAGCCCAAGCTCTCGTGTCTGCGATGGAGCGCCAGATGGGCAGTCAACACAGCTGGCTGCTGGGGGAGCCAGCTCAAGCCGAGAGGCCTACCAGGGGGTACCGCAGATGCGAAAGGGTACATGCCAGGAGATGCCTTCGATCTGCGAGCCCCCCTCGTAAAACATCATGTTCGGATCCTGGATCGACGGAGATCAATGAATGCCAACAATGCCCCCCACAGCTGCACCCATGCCCACTACTGCTGACGTGCAGAGAGCAGTCACTGTCATAACCTTGGGCAAGATCAACCCTAGGTTCATTTTACCACTGCAGGTATATGATATTACCGTACAACAGTTGTAGGATCCGCCAACGAAAGATATTCCGGAGTTTGTACAAGTAAGTATACAGCAGTAGTGCCGTATCTTTCCACACACAAAAACGCATGCGCAGCCAGCATCGGATCACCCTTGAGCGTTCAAGAGTATTCTCCATCCCTGCGAAGGGTTGGAGGTTTTGTGAAGAGGGGACCCGCGAAGATGCCCCCCCCGCGATGCATTGTCTATGAACAAGAGTTCCATCAACTTTGATTGTGCCGAACAAATAAATGCGACAGACTCCATCTTTTCGTGGGCAACGATCGTACCATCGACGGGCCCCCCCTTACCGTATACACCACCATCATGTATGCTGAAGAGCTGGAGCAGCTTTGCAGACACGACATCCCTCACACGCGGGCCTTAGCCTGTATCACATCTGGCCGCCCAGTCCATTGGGGGGCGGGAGACCGATCCTATACCAACCTTTAGCGGGGCTTTGTAGGCAGTCTCTGACTTGCGCAAGAACTATATTATTGGTGAACACAGCAGTGAACAAGGGTTGCCATATGACTACCGAAGGTGAGAGAGGTTGGGTTAGGTTGAGGCTGCAACGGAAGAAGGGACTTACACAGCAATTGAAGCTACTATAATAGCCTGTGCAGGGAAGTATGTAGGTGGCAGGTATTCCTGCCACCTCCTTGATGATATCGGTCCGGCACATCCAAAACGTACGACGTATTCAGGTTCTACTGCTGTGGATGGCAAGGCTCCACTGCTCACGACCTGATCCCATCAACTGTCTACAGAGTACCCTCAGAGAACGTGCATGGAGGGTTGCAATCGTTATTGTTCCTTTTGGTGTTGTTGCTGCTACTACCGTAATGGTCGGAGAGATGGCACCGGGTGCGATCGTTTTTTCAATGTTCATTCCTCGGGTTTTTATCGCACCCCGGTGCCATCTCCCCGACCGGTGCCATCTCCCCGACCGGTGCCATATCTCTCTGACCCCGGTGCGGAAATGCAATCAAATCGTTTCGTTTAGATTTTTCAAGGCACCCCGGTGCGATCTCTCCGACCGGTGCCATCTCGGATGAAATACACACAGGTGTTGTATGCACGCACCCTGGTGCCATCTCTCCGACCGGCATAATAGTATTGATGCCAGTGTAGGCATACCCACACACACGGTCTTCTGTACACGCTAGTTGACAGAATGTTACTTGTTTTGATCAGTGTAGGTACCGTTGTTGCTGGTTGGAAGCACACCAGTAACGGCAACGTAGACTGGTACGTAACAGCTTTCCATGCAGCGACTGGTATTGTGTTTGAAGACGGTTTGGCTATGGCGTGACAAGGACAAGAAACGATGTGATGTCCATCTGAGGCACCGATACATACGGTATCAGGCGGTCTTCCACGTTCGTTTCTGTCTTCCTATACGGATACCAGTACGTATGCAGCAGTACAATAGTGTTGTGTACGGTGGTAGGGTGCCGCTTGTACGTTGTGTGTTTGGTTGATTTTACGGTTGGCAACTGGCATCCCGGGTGAACCGCGACCATGCATACGTACATACAGGACAGGAGTGGCGCTCCGCTGACACCGTCCCCACGTGCAAAAGGTACGCACATGTACCGCATTCCGGCAGCTGAAAAAGGAGTTCAATCTTGGATTTGGGGGTCGGTGACATCGCACCCGGTGCGATCTCGGGTGCGATGTCACCGACCCCGGTGCGTAAATCGAATTAAGTCATGCCGTTCTTGTATTTTTTTGCGCACCCCGGTGCCACCCCCCCCCCCGGTGTTTGCCATCGGGGTTTGGGTTTTCGTCGCTTGGCAACGACGTTGTAAAACAAGCCCCCCCACTCGGTGTTTGCCATCGGGATTGGTTTTTCGTCGCTTGGCAACGACGTTGTAAAACAAGCCAATTCACTTCGTGAACTCGGCAACCAGGTTACCGTTTTTTTTTTTTTACCTCGGTTTTTTTTTTGGCGGTAACCATAATGGTGGTCGAGTAGATCATGTTGTGCGGGGTCGAGAAACCTCACTCCGCGCAACGGGGGATGATCGCACCACGTTGTGTTAAAATGGTCAAGCTTCCTCGAGGCAGTTACACAGTGCTTACAACTGTCTCTGGAAGTGAAAGCACCAGAAAATAAATTAAGTCATACGTAGCTGTCATCCGTACGCAAGGAAGTAAGCACAAGATTCCGAACACCCTTAGCAGGATGCAGCTCACCCTTCATGCGACTCGCCAAATACCTCACGGCGCTTCGCGCTTGGTGATGTGAGAGCCTGGTCCGGTGAGAACCTGGCGTGCTCCGTCCCGGCTTTGTAGGGATGCGAGGTCAATGGTCAAACGACTACGGCATGCACGACTATGAGTACACCCCCCCCGGTGCCATCTCCCCGACCGGTGTCATCTCTCCGACCGGTGCCATCTCTCCAACTATTACGGCAGTATACGACACGAACTAGTCTAATAGATAGGCTACCCCCGTTGATGTTTGAATGTTTGAAACCAAGCGCTTCCCACGTTCAATCATAAGAGGGACGCACACAATGCCTGAAGTGGCCTTCGTAGGTCTCCTCTTTCTACAAGTTCATGAATCCGGGGGACAGATCCTGCCGTTAGTCCCTCGTGACTGTTCGGGGGCGCCTCGCAATTTTCACTGTAGTGTTCTACGTCCCGTCCGTCGCGCCCCGGCCCTGCTGGGACAAATCTGTTGTAGATCGAAATAAAGCGTTCTATTTCTTGCCCTCGAAGGCTTGGCGTCGCGCGGGCGATGGTACAATCCACGCACACAAGCGCCAAACGAGCTGTCATGAGCTTCAGAGGAGCTCAACTGAGGGCAGGAAAACATCGAGGTATCTCTCTAGGAGAACGAGGCACATTCACAAAGCACTCGGTGGGGGGACCGCCTACGCAGGATTTAGAGTATCTAGGAACAGAATAGGCAGGGGTCACGCAGACTCTATCCCTAACCCTAACCCTAACCCCAAACCACGGATTGAATACTTTATCCCATATGTTTGCAGAATCAATTTTGCTTCGTAAACTACTGCGGTGGGGAGGATGACACTTTGTTATTTATTGTGGCCAGCAGTGAAATCAAGGCGAGGCACATAACTTTCCCACCAAAGGCATAATTGTTGCTTCGGAAGTTAATTCTGCCCCGAGCATGTGCATCCCTCGGAGACAGATAACTGTACTGAGCTGCTATCATTGTATCTATCCCTGCCATTGCCTGGGGGGAATGCGCCTGGTCAGCCTTAAGGGTACAGGCACACGAACGGAGAATGATGTTGAGCGTCATGTTTCGGGTATGGACCTGTTGACCAAGCATCACCACGAATGGTGGCCAAGAGCCTCGTTGGCTTCGTTTTTTCTGTTTCAATAGGGCTATTTCAAAACAAAACAGTTGCAGTACAGGCTGGCTCACTTCACCGACGTTGTGAACGGCGACCTACTAAAAGTTGACTGATTCTCATGAGTCTTGCCGCGGCCTACCGAATGGAACGTTGAAGAGGGGCGTCGATCATGAACAGACGAAAATAGGTGATCAATGTCAGGACACGCTGTGGTTGATGGTCAAGAGCTGCTATTTGCAGTTGTTTGGAAGGGCCGTGATCATTTTCGCCTCGAATCAGAGTACCCCCCTCCTCTCCTTCCTTATTTCCTGTCTCCGACTTTAACCAACAAGTCGCATAGCAAGAAACTGTCCCCAAGGCCCATAATACTCATTTACTTCCGTTCTTACGTGTATAGACTATACCTGCCATCCGCTATCCCAGGAAAGAGCAACTGCCTGGACGCCTTCATCATCGCATTGAACCAGGCTTGTGATGGACTGAAGTGGTACGCGTCTACGCTGGAGCTGCAGCTCGTGTCGCTGGAATTTTGTAAGGCATGCAGAAGTGTCCCGACCTTGCATGTTCGTGTCAATAGACATACTCCTCCTGGCTTGTGGTTTCCTCGTAAAATACCGACCAAACTCGACAAGTGCAGTCGAGAGGCTTGCCTCTCGGATCGCGTGCCAGCTGTGCAGGCTTTTGGTTTGGCGTGGGAGCTTCCGCTGAAGGTTCTGGAGCATAGGTTAGCCCTCGAGCAGCGGCTGGGGTTAGCCCATCGGCAACTAACGGAACCTCAATTTACAGCTCGCGCACAAGGACCATCGATGACGTGTGGTAAACTCCTCCAACAGGAGGTATTTCCTTGTTTTGCGACCGTGAACGCGGCGGCATGGCCTGATTCCCTTCAGGAACTGCGGTTTGGTTGGGGCCTCAACGAGCCCATCATCGGAGTCTCGTGGCCGGCCTCCCTGCAGCGGCTAGCGTTTGGTTGTCTTTTCAACCAGTCCATCACCGAGATCGTGTGGCCGGCCTCCCTGAAGCAGCTATCGCTTGGGGATCATTTCAACAGTTGCATCGTCAAGGTCGAGTGGCCGTCCTCCCTGCAGAAGCTATCGTTTGGACGTTCCTTCAACCAGCCCATCGCCGAGGTCGTGTGGCCGGCCTCCCTGCAGCAGCTATTGTTTGGAAGTTTCTTCAACCAGCCCATCGTCGGAGTCGTGTGGCCGGCCTCCCTGAAGCAGTTATCGTTTGGACTCTCCTTCAACCAGCCCATCGCCGAGGTCGTGTGGCCGACCTCCCTCCAGCAGCTATCGTTTGGACGTTTCTTCAACCAGCTCATCGTCGGAGTCGTGTGGCCGGTCTCCCTGGAGAAACTATCGTTTGGGCTTTTCTTCAACCAGCCCATCGCCGAGGTCGTGTGGCCGACCTCCCTGCAGCAGCTATCT
Source organism: Ectocarpus siliculosus (assembly GCA_000310025.1). NCBI lineage: Eukaryota > Phaeophyceae > Ectocarpales > Ectocarpaceae > Ectocarpus > Ectocarpus siliculosus. Next base: position 2,600,947 of record FN649731.1, on the reverse strand, counting down.
TTTGGGGATATGTTCAACCATCCTATCATGGAAGCCAGGTGGCCGGTCTCCCTGCGGCAGGTGTCATTTGGTTCTAAATTCAACCAGCCAAGCGCGAAAGTCGTGTGGCCGGCCTCCGTACGAAGCGTGACTCGTGACGGACGTAGCCTGCTACAGAGCCGGCCCATTAGTGAAAATCGCCTTTTTCCAGCATGGCTCAAAGCCTTACTAGGTCTAACCGATTAAGCACAGGCTATTTGTAGCTACTTGCATGGAGTTATAGTGGCGCCGATGGCATATTTAGTCTCATTTCGTCCGTCGTTTTCAATATTTTTCCAGTACTCGGAGTGAGTGTGAAAAGAGAGAATCGTCCTCAACAGATGTTGGGGAGATACTATCTTTATGAAGGTGATGATCGCATTACCCCCCCTTTTTCGAGACTTCTTCATGTTTGTAGGCAAGATGAGTCTTCTAGGGGTAACCGGAACCCGACCGGCTGGCGGCGGGGCGATACACTTCTTCACAATCCTCTGTTGGTGAATCCACGGGTTCGCTACATCCGCAACATCATCAGAAGTTCGATAGCCAGTGCGTCGTTCTTGGCCTACTCACCGTATCTCCTTTTTTCCGTTGTCCGAAAGAAAAAAGGGTGACCTGAGGGAATGGAACCCGTGTCTTTTGCAACCAAAAGCAGAAACTCTGACATCTCTTCGTCGACGCCATTGTGAAAAGAGGGAATCGTCCTCAACTGACGTTGGGGAGAAATTACCTTTATGAAGGTCCACAGGAGCCGCGATTTTATTGTCAAGATGTTTCTTATGAGCGCACCGGCACCGTATGGCCGCTGTCGAGGCATGTCGTCTCTGGTTGTTCGGGTCCTGCTTTTGGCCAGGTACTGTAAACAGGCAGGGTATGGTTAGGAAGACGGATATTAGGTACGTTTTTTACCTCCATGCATGACAGGCCCACCGCTGGGCAAGGAAGCCTATGGTGCATACAATCGTGTCGAAATGGCGACGCCCTCCATTTGAAGACTTCCCTTTGCGACACGCCACTCTCGAAGGCGGTATCCATTAATTGCTTGGGGTCAAGCAGTGCAAGCATCGTGGAGGACATCTCGGGGAGCCGTTTTGCGGATTCCTGGCACCGAGCCTTCGAGACTTTGTGAAGAGGTACATCCTGACGAAAGGAGCATTGGTGGTGTGCAGTGGGCAGCGAAAGGGTACAGCCCAGCTAACCCTGGTCATTCCATCCACATTCAGACGTGAAGGCGACAGGGGTGCAATTATCCAAGGAGGGATCGCCGTAGGGTATTCTCTGCAGCCAGGCAGGGTGTAGTGTAGACCATTTTGTCCAAGTATGCCACATGAAGGACTGAATTTTCGAGGGATAAAATGCACAAGGGAGTGTGTGTGTATTTTCATTATTAGCATCGACCGCGCTAACCGACGTACCAATGAAAACACGTCAGTCTCAGTGTGTGTGTGGGGGGGGGGGATGATGGAAGCAGACACCGAGCATGTATCATGAGGTTGGTTAAAAGAACGCTAACGCCATGGACACTTCACCTCGATGATGGTGGGCTGTGATCATGAAACGGGAAGCTACTAGTTGCCCCATGTACAGGAAAATGTTAGGAGTAGGTTTGTCGCTGTCGTCTCTTTGTTGTTGTACGGTGTGCTTGGGTTACGCTTTTCGTCAAGCCGTGCTCGAGGTTCTGTGGAGGTCCTCAAAGAACGAGCGTCTGAACCATCTGCGTTGTTACGGCATGTTACCCGGTGTTTAACTCTGAGGTGAGCGACAGTGATCCATGTGGAAGAGTTGGGATTGTCGTTCACCACTCACTAATAGACAGTTTGGTGTCGTCACTGTGTCAACGAACGGCTTCAATTTTGATAATTGTTGCTTTCTATACACCAGACGGCTTCAATTTTGATAATTGTTGCTTTCTATACACCAGAGAAGATGCGAACGCACATGGCCATGGCAGTACAGTCAATCTGTCGTGAACCAGCATCGCGACGGCCACGGGGATGCCGATGAAGGTGCTGGTGGATTACTGGCAGCACTACTGCATGCATTTCGTGATAAAGCCATCCTCCTTGAGCTAAGTATGTGGCTTCACTGACCCGCGCTACGCGGAGAGAGCCAAAACTTAACTAAGGTATTTCACGGCCGCAAGAGGTGTGTCTACGGGTGTGCGAGTCTCGCGTTCACCACACAGCCATGCAATATGTACGTACCTCACGCAAGCGAATTCTTCGAGGTGATGCACAAGAAGTCCATAAAAAAATCCTGTTCTCCCTTTCCTGCAACGTTGATATGAACGTCACTGCATCTCTGCTTCTCTAGTCACACGTCGTGCCTCCCGCAAAATAACCCTTTCTCCCGGCATATACATACGGTTTTAAGCCTGAAGGTGTGGCCCCGCACCTTCTGGTTCGCCACCCGAACGTCCAAATGAGTTACGATTTTCTACAATTCTTTTCCTCGGCGAGTTGATACAACGACCTCTCTCCAACCAACGGTTAATCACGCGCCACACGACAACAAACAAGCATTGCGGCAAACCTTCGGCACTGCATATGCCACTAACGCCCAGCAACACACAATCGTATATACCGTAAAATGCCCTCGTACGCCTCCCAACCAAGCAAGATACATCAATAACGCCGTGGTTCGAACGCGTCCCGGTGTTTTCCCAGCCAAAAGTTAAAAGTAAGAGTCGTCGAAGTAGTCGACCATCGTGTCAGGATCGAGATCGAGTGGGAGCGCGACGGCGTAGCCGAAATACGATTGCGGTCGCTTCTTGGTATCGGCGAGTGATCTCTTGAACTGATCCACGCGATCCCACTCCATCAGAAGCTCAGCGAGTGCCTGCAGGTGCTCCAAGTATTCCTGCTCGCTGAGCGGAAAGCTGCTCTGTCCCAGATGCCTGGATGAGAACAACGCAGCCGTGCCGGGTTGAGTCTTGAGAACACAGACGCGTCTTCAATGTTCACGCCACAAGGAAGCTCGCTCTACCGTGAACCAGTGACGAATTTTTGGCGACAGCATTGGCGACACCAGCGAGGCTTGTTGCAAATTCCGGACGAGGTTGTTCTACCTCTCACGTGGAAATGTGCAACATACATAGTCCTGACCCCGACCGTACTACAACCCCAAGGGCAGACGCCACTCACTTCCACATGATGTTGAAACACAAGACAGGTTTGCCCATCCACACTGTTTTGTTGATTTGAACGTCGTATGGTACGTCGAACTTGTCGACGATCAAGTCGTACATGTCGTAACCCGTGAACTCTTCCTTCTTCTTCAAGCTGTCTTTCCTGCAACAAGGTGTGGCGAAACACGACCGCGGAAGAGGATTGCCAGGTTAACGCACGTCTGCGTAGCAGCATTCAGAGCGAAATAAAACGAGTGCACATCACTGGAACAATACCTCGAAACAACAAAGATCTGGACACCGTTGCTCTTGGTTTGCCTCATCAACAGCGAACTAAAAAAAAAACTTGTCTTATCTTGAGCGGATTTTCGGCGATCAACTGCCCCCTCTTGACTGGCCAATATCAAAGGTGTCGGTGTGAGATGCACAAGACGAAATCCACCACATCGCGCATCGCTGCTGCACCAAAGCCACAACTACTGCTGCAACGGGCGCGATCACCTGCTCTGCCTGATCAGGCTCTCTCGGAAGGCACTCATGTCTTGGGGCTCTTCCTGCTGCTCTTGCTCCTGCGGGGTGTCCATGCTCCCTTCGAGCTGCGGACCGGTCATCATCTTCTCCAAACCACTCATGAACTTCTCCATTGGACTAGCCGAGAGCTTACCCACGCTCTGAGCAGGTGCAAGTAGCGGAACATGACGGATTGCCGACAGCGTTGGTGGATAAAATATTGTGTGGAGGCTACAAAGCAGTATCTTGGTAGAGTACTTCGAAACAGGTTCCTAGTTATAGCACGAGCGGTGCATGTCCTGCATGCGTCGAGGAAACGAAAAGTCGGGCCGTGCGCTATGCAAGCAACGTGGTCCACGTCCTGTGCACGTGGCCCAGGGCAAGTTCTCCGTATGCATATCAAAAGGTGAAGATAATTTGATACTTTGGCCGCGTCTCCCCTGCGAGGAAGGATGGTGTCAGCGTTCGTCGACATAAATCCCACACGCAAGCACGGGTGACGCTCAGTTGTGACTTTATCCACTCTTATCCAACACGTGAGAGTGTTTGTCTCCACAACAATGGTGTTTTTGGTAACTCTGGAACCACATTCTGTTCCCGAGCGATCTATGCATACGACTTCCCGCTGATTACTGCTGGTAGTATCACAGGATCGCACGACCAGGACGTGGAACGCAACATGAACAGCACCGATGCAACCACCTGGGCAGAACCTTCGGAGTTTCGACTTCAACCTTCCCAGCAGACATTCCAGCTGCTGGCGAAACGCTAGGGGCAATTTTCTGCTGGTGGCTTTCGCACTTTGTAGATATGTGATCGACCTATGCATACAAGCCAATGCTCCGACAACGCCTGGTAAGTACGAATCTCTTCCAAATACGGGCGGGGCACACGCCCTGGTTAATCGTGCCGCGTTTGGCTACACCCGCTGACCCGGACGCACCCACACCCGTAACCCGTGTGGTGTGGTCTAGTATGATTAGCAGGGACGGAAATATTCGCCTTACCTAGCGGTGTTGAACATCAACAAAATGGATCTCAAATGAGTGCAGGGTGGTAGCGCGGTGCTTGTGCTGGAATCTACGGACGGTGGACTACATGACTGGAAGGTTACCGCCGGTCCTGCAGATTACGGGCCGGTTCAACTTGGGACAGCTTGTTTGCGCGTAGCGTCACCACGACGACGGTGTATTCTGCCGCTTCTACAATCACCGTCAGCAGTCATCAAAAGCCTAATGCTACTGCCCGTACCAGTGCGTACCGGTGCTGACGACGAGCGTGCCTGTCCCTCTCGCTTGCGGCCTCACCTGACACCGATCTGGTCGGGCACGACCGCTCCGCGCGACACCCACATGTCGAAATCCTTCCGCCGATCTGTTTCTTGCTCCCAGGAGCGCGACGGCTGCTACGACAGCTACTACCGATTGCCGTAACATAGCGCTTTCGTGACTTGGAGTTGAGGGGAGGAGCGAGTTCTGCCTGGGTGAGATTTGGAAGGTGTAAGAGGGAGTTGATTTTGCGCTACAGAGGCACATGCGGCGCGATCGTCGCTGCTGTGCTGGCACGCGACATAACGGCCTCGTGAACCTCCTAACAAACCCCGCATACCCCAAAAGTCTCCATTGTGCATCCCCCACAGCATCTCCCTCCGCACGCCGCACACGGAGCAGGGAGTAGCAGGCTGTACACGAGGACACACGCGCCGGTTAACGATGGCGGCAATGACTGGAGCCTTCGGATCGCTGCCTAGCTCACTAAAAGACAAGCAAAGGCAGGCTGTCCTCAGGCTACTGAATTTCAATTCCAATGACAACGGTGAGCGCGGAACTGCAGAGATAGATTCAGAACGTTGTCTTCATCGCGTATGCTGTATGCTGTAACAGCGAGGAACCCGCTACACCTCTCGCAAAGGTGGCGACTGCTCCCAGCAACATTGCCTTGATAACTAACTGATGGAAGGATTGCCTTGTTGAATAGGGTGAATTGTCTGTACATAACGTTCCGCGCCTCTCCTACAAGTATGACTTGCCCCTCCGTCAAAGAACATTTCCCTCTATAGGTTGCACCGCAAACCTCTGTGGTTGGTTACGTACAGCAGATACAACATACGCACCGGAGAAAACACCTATCTCAGCAAGCCAATTGTCGATGCTACCTGGCGCACCCCTGCCTCAGACACACTTCTCCGCCGCTTGTTGTATACCATCGAAAAATCCAGGCACTCGGGTGGGCCAGATTGGCGAGTGGTCGGATCAGTGGAAGGTTTTGGTCTACGACAAGCCATGCCGGAACATCATCTCCACATTGCTGCATGTCACGCAGCTCCGGAAGCAAGGAGTCACCCTGCACATGCTGGTGCGCCGCCCCGTTGCTTAGTCGGGTCGTATCAGTGCTGCATGTTTAAACCCAGGGGGCCTGAAACACTCACAGTTTCGAGCCGTAATTTAATATCACAAGTAAGTGCACGTGTACATATATGCTGCACGTGAGCGGATAAAACCGAAACCAACCTGCACCCAGTGTGTATTTCTACCGATGTCGAGGAGTAACTCGTTCTTGGTCACCCGTGACCGCTTGCGCTTGCCTGTTTGTTCCCACGCCACAGCTGGAGACGGAACGAGAGGCAATCCCCGACGTACCGGCGATCTATTTCTGCCGCCCAACGGAAGAGAACATGCGACGAATCGCGGCCGACGCTGGCAAAAGGCTCTACAGGTACTGTAACTCTTCTTTCTGGCGAGTCTTTCAATTTTCGTGTAAACACACAGCAGGGCGAATCGACGCACAATGCTTGCGGGAGCGCTGCCGTTCGACTGGCGTAACACGCAGGAGAGCTATAGCATAATCTCTCGGTGCCGTATGCACAGGTTGCCGCACTTCATGCTGTACGCCCGTCCTCGCATGGACAACATGTCCCGTAACCATACCTCGCAATCGACACCCTCCCGCGCAGCAACCTGTTCATCAACCTGTCGAGCAAGCTCGAGCGGCCGCTGATGGAGCTCCTGGCGCGAGAAACCTTGGCGGAAGGCAGCGTAGACATGATCTCCAAGATTTTTGACCAGAACCTTGAGTTCGTTTCCTTGGAACACCGCCTTTTCAGCCTCGACCGACCGGGATCGTACGTGCAGTACAACGACCCGACCTGCCCAGACGCCCAGGTATAGACCTGCAATCTTGGTTAGGAAATGGAGAGCGGGGGCTCCGTCTTTTGTGTGAATGCTCTAAGCAGTGTTGTAGCTCTGTCCGGTGCTCGGTTGAGTGCTGGGCGCCGCCCTTTGCAGAAGCAACGAAGGTTGGCGAACGCAATTTTGCTGTTATCTATACCAGATGTACATTGCAAGGAAATGGATGCGGAGCCATGCTAGGGGGTTGAGCCTGGACTTAGCCCGGCTCCCGGGTCCAAGATGTGTGCATACCCTTCGAGAAGCCTTCTCGTTCGTGCCCTTTCATGATGCAGCGGAAAGTGTTTGACCAATCATTTTTCGTGCCCCACTGCGCCCTCACCTTTTTCGTCGGAAACGCACGCATGACAGATCGAAAACTACATGAAGAGCATGGCAAGTGCCCTTTTCGGGGTCTTGGCCACCGCGGGAGGGGTGCCGATAATCCGCGCGCTCCCCGGAGGGCCGACACAAATGCTTTCGGAACAATTGAGCAAGGTACATCCCGCTTCTGCAGCATGCTCATAGGGCACTCCTTTTTGGACCGTGGTTGGACTTGTTCCGGCTCCTCACGCAAGACATCCGATTAGGCGGAAGCTCGGGACTGTTTGCCTCGCAAGGCGACGACGGGGCTGAGGATTAGTAGGTTTGGTTGGTGTATCGTGATCCTGTCGGGCAGTGTCTCCTTGACCTGTTGGCCTGTTTTCCGGCGGCCCTGCTTTAGGTGCGCCGAGAAGATGTTCTGGGTCACTCTCCGTAGACACGTAAACACGTACACACCCACCTTGCCCGTTGTTCTGGCTCCATCCAAAGATCATCAGCGACCACCTGATGAGCGGGGGGACGGCGTTCAACGCGGCAGGAGCGGCAGGGTTCCAGAGACCGCTCGTGGTCGTCATGCACCGGGGCATGGATCTTGTTTCTGCTCTCAGGCACAACAGGTAGTTTATAGCTCCCGGGTGTTCGTTTTGATTTGGGCGCATGATCGGACTCTTGTAGGTGATTCAGATTGGTGTAAACACGCAATTGGCTCCTTGGCGTGCGTCTTGTTGGCTGGTGATGCACTTCTGAGAGCCAGCGATCGTGTACGATTTCGTGTGCTCCAAGATTCCTGTGAACGCCGCCGAACGTTGTTTGACCATCTGTTGCCCTTTGCTGAACCATCGTATCCCACGCGGTGCTCTACTGGTTGTCGGTTCATTCGGCGAGCGCAGCACATACCAAGCCCTGGTAGACGATGTTCTGGACCATCGATTGAACCGGGTGACGGTTCAGATGGAGGGGAAGAACGGCCAAGGGAAGCGGTCCAAGACGTACGATGTTGACGCCGAGAATGTGAGCGGCAAAGTCTTGATTGGGGGTATGTAACACCTGAGTTGATTTGTGGAGCGCTCCGTTTCTATTGCGCGTAGCGGCAACGGCACCAAATGCTCGCCTCTCTGTTCTTAGGTATAGGTAACTGTTGTCTGCAGCCATCGGTACTACCAGCTTCCCCGGGCCGTATTCAAAAGCTATTGATCACTCAACCAGTGCTGATGCCACAGAACCGCAACTTGACCCCTCACCGCGTCAGGAGAGCAGGAGTGGAAACGAGCTGCGACCCCGAATTCCTCCGCACTCCACGAGAAGCTTTCACCAAGCGTTTCCACGAATTTACCGTCTGCTTTGGGTAGTATGTAGACGTGCATATGTCAGCGCGTTCTGACAGTTTTTTGTCAAGACTTGTTTTTCATGGTCCCTTGCTGTGTCCCTCCCGGATTGCCCCTTTACGTGTTCCCCACCCGGCGTGCCTAGGACTCCTTCTACCGCCGCTTCAAGGGCTCGCCCTTTCCTGAAGCTATCGAGGCCAATGGATCGGAGCTGGCGGCCGTGACTCAGAAGGCAAGACCCATGCGATTAGTTTCGATGTTTTTCGTTGGACGGGGAGGTGCTGGAGCCAAAACGGCATGGCCTTATATTATAGAGCTGTCCCATACATCGAATAGATGCGCCACTATGTGCTCTGGTCTGTGCATGGTTAGCCCACCTTGTATGTCTACACCAAACGGGAGCGGGGAAGGTAGTTAATCTTACTTCGTTTCGTCATGTCAGGAGGACGACATCAGGAGGAGGACCTCCGCAGCGGGAATCAACGCCGATGCGGCATCGTCTGGCTTGGGGGTAAGCACTCCCATCGGCGGTGCGGCCGGAGGAGGAGGAGACGAAGCAACGCAGGAGCTTGCAGCGGCGGTGGAGTCGCTGCCGAAGCTTTTGGAGCAGAAGAAGGGGCTAGAAATGCACACCAACATCTTGAAGGTGAGGGTATTCGGTGGCGACTTGGTAAACCCGGTGACGTTAATGTACGAAGATGGCTGCAGCTACTGCATGTACGATGACGGCACAAGTTGAGTTTTCCGGTCCTGCTGGGTTGTGAGCGCGATGTCTACTTGAAAGGTACGTACAGGCTTCATTGATCCGTGGACCAAGGTATCGGATGGACAACGAGAAGACTCGTTGGAAGCGGCGTGTGTGTGTGCCAGGACCCTGATTGTGCACGGGCGTTGGTTGACCGGAGGTGTTGCGTCGGCAGGAGGGAAGCTCAATCCTGGTCGTGTGATCTCTCATGACGGTGAGGCCGAACTGCACATTTCCGCATGCGATGGCATGAAAACCCCACACGCGGCTAGACAGGTCGCCGAGCTGCCCTTGAACGAGAAACACGACTCGCAAGCTTTTATGAAATGTTGGCTTTACGCTTACCGTCCGGCACTTGTGTATGTCGCGACGACACACAGGCCATCATGGATGATGTGGCGGCGCGCGAAGTGCCAGTGTACTTCGAGGTTGAGGAGGAGATTATATCTGCCCCGTCCAAGGTATGGTTTTAGTACTGGAGCGCACTCCCCACCGCATGTTTTTTTGACCAGGCGCCATCGATGAGCTGGCTGCGAAGCCCACTTGTTGGGCAAGGTGGAGCGAATCTTTTGCACCTTTGCAGTAAAACCCTTCTAAAGATGGGGGCCCTGCAGGCCGGTAGTTCAGCACTCACGTCCACAATATCTTCACGAAGGGGGGGGGGGGTTGCCTTGGATCCGTTGTGCGTGTGTTGCTCGACAGGCGTTTGACAAGTAGCGTGCCAATATGTTGCAGCTGCACCAACCGCGTGGGCTGAGCCAGATCGGGTTCCTCCCACGACATACATTCCTCCTTTTTTCTCGTCTCCTCTTTCTCTGTGTGACCAGCGGACGAAGAGCAGGGTGCAGGAGCTTCTTGTCAGCGGCAAGGGCTCCATCCGTGACAAGCTCCGCTTGCTGGGAGTGTACTGCTTGGCGGTCAGACCGTCCACCGCGGAAGTCACAGAGCTGGAGGGTCTCTTGAAGCAGTCCGCTGCTAGCTCTGGGGTTGACGGGGCGGAGGAGGAGGCGCAAAGGGGGCTGGGGGCGATCGGATTCCTGCGGCAGCAGGTGGGGGGGGGTACACGTTATTGTAACCGCAGTGTAGTTTCCGTTGGCGTTATATTTCTGAATATTCACGGACGACGTCCGTCGTGTCCATGGAACGAGTCATACTATAGTAGAGTACCTTTTTTTTCTTTTGGGCAATGAGATCCGTTGAGCGCTGTGCCTGATTGTCGGCGACTTGTTTTCGCCCTCTCTCTTGCATTCTTGCAGATATCCTTGCAGCACTTGCCGACAATGCAAGCTGGAGGGGGGTCAGACGAGGCTCCTCTGTCTGGTCCAAACAAGATGCTCTCTGGACTGTTTGCGAAAGCACAAACGCAAGCAACTGGATTGCTGGCAAAGGTGGGCCATCATGTGGTATTCCCTATGATATATACAATATACCCTTTCATTTGACGGTCGATGCTCGACGCTCTACTTGTTTTCCCACGTGTATGAAGTGCAAGGTATCCTGTTGGCCTCGAGATGTCACCACTAGAATGTGTGTGAAGGCGAATAAGGTGTCATGAAATATTGCATTGGTTAAGACGCGGATCTTCAAGTGCACTGCGACCTCGGTAAAACCGTGTCGTCAATTGTGCCGCATATTCTGCTCCTACCGATACATTGCTGACGCCGTGATACGCGTTGACACGATACTACTTTGTTTTTCGTTCCACGACGACTCGATCTTCCTACCGCGAAATCGGCATATCCACAGGCTGCCGCCACTGCTGGGCAGCTTCTCTCTCGAGCCAACAACGCGCACGTCACAAGGGTGGTCGAGAGGTGAGTCCCGAAGGTGCAGCCAAGGTCATGTTGTGTCACGTACTTCTTGCTCGGAACGGGGTAGAGATGGCCCAAGGTTTGGCCATGTGTGGGGTGTTTGCTTAAGAATTTTGACACCGTGATGGGTTTCTTACACCGATCAGAACAGAACCGGCGGACGCTAGCACAGGTAACTGCCGCATTAGACATGCATCCATGCTTTTCCCTGCCGTCACACATAACGTTCGGTTGTTGAAGCGTTGGGGAGAAGGTCCGTCACAATGCCTGGTTCCCCCAATTGTCGGCCCCCCCTGGCGCCATATTCTTCGGCTTTTCGGCAAGTTGCATGCTGTACTTCAAAGCAAACGTGCCGTAACACAGTCAGACCAACCACACCACACCCACCTTCGCCGTGTTAATGGAAAAAAGCCTTCTCGACTACGGAGAGGAAGACGAAGCGTACCTGTACCTAGACCCGAAGCTCCGAGAGCGAGCTGATCCGGCGGCGGCCAGGTCCAGAGGTCCACCCCGAGAGGTCATCGTGTTCATGATCGGAGGGGGGTGTTACTCGGAGTACCAGAACTTGCAGGTGCGCCGAGAGGAGCCAGCTGCGAAGCGCTGTGCATGTGATTGTACAGATAAAATGGCAACAGCTGCCTCTCGCTCGAGTGTTGGGAAGTTGCGGTCGACGCGCGTATTCTAGCAAGGCTGCAATTCCACAGGTCGAGGTGCTTTGTGTGGCTTTCTCGTCGAAGAGCTTGCTTTGTTTTCGGGCTAAAACGTCAATAGTGAAATAGATTGCACTAGAACCCCGGCAGCTTGTTGGGGGATGTATGTGCTTCAGGGCCTACAAGTGTGACTAACAAGCGCCAGCGCATAATGACATGCTTGTGGCTCCGGAAATCGCCATTGACAATGTCTCGCGCTCACGAAACATCGCCCCTCTATCGGCCGATACTGGATGCGCATGCCTTCTTTTGTGAAACAGGACTTCGCCCAGAGAAGATCGCAGAGTGCTCCTTTGAGCATCACGTACGGGAGCACGGAGCTGGTGAACGCGGAAGGATTCTTCGAACAGCTCATGGAGCTTGGAACGAAACAAGCGTGACAGCTGCTGGCACTAACTAGCCCAAAGCTTGTGCAGGCAAAATCCATCACAGCAGCATGGCTCCGCGGATGTGAACGCCTTGTGGCCCGGATAGTGCACATCTGGCCAAAGGGACCAAGGTGTTCGCGTCTTTTATGGGTCTCGTTTTTGTTGCACGAGGGGTCACATCAGCGTCAAGGGTCAAGGATATGCCCGTGTGAGCCTACTGCCGGCCTGCACCTGGACCAGACACGGGCGAGTGCAGTGCGGCGGAGAAACCGGGTGCATTTTGGAGTTTGGTAGCCTTGGTGTATCTTCGAACGACCAGGTCGTCGAGAGTTTGCCCAATCTCGACGATCATCGTCCCGTACCTAGAAGTTGGTTGCGTAAAAAAAGGAACAAATGATTCTACAACTATCGTATTGGGGCTCAGAGAAGGCAAGAACACAAGGTGCGCGTACGCTGCAAGTGACGGCACTGAAATGGGACGGCAAAAACTAGTTCGGCGAAAATTCGCACGCTTCGGAGTGTGCCATCGCCGGACACCCCGGGCAAGATAAAACGGAAATGTACTGCTGTATGTCTATCTGAAGCCCACACCATGTAGCATCAAGCTGCACGTCGTGAGCGACTAATCGCTCAAAGTGACGAATCATCACCACGGGTGGCTATATCTATTGAATCGTCATATAGGGATTACTGAAGCCAGCTCCCACGCGTACACAAAACTCCCAATGAGCGCTCCAAGGTTCGCAAAGCTTGACATGCCATGGAATTTCCCGAACGTCTTTCCGAGCTCCTTGTACTCGTCGGAGTCTTTCTTCTTGTCGTCCTCCAGTTTGTATCTGCATCAGAGCAAATCAGAGTAGGAGCCATTATCGAGGGTTGTTTTTCAGAACACGCTTGCTTTGACGAGGCTCTTACCAAACACCTTACGAATGTGTAGTCGGATGCCACAAAAACAAAAAGAGCCACCTGGGATTGGACACGGGACACTCACGGAGATGACTACCCGTGTTGCAGCACGTCGTCGGAAAACGTAACCGTTTTTTTTTCCATTCAAAGGTCGACCACCTGGGTATTGTTTTCTCCGAAGAGATTCCGTAACTCGGCTGCTGTGCCGGCAATCCAAACTGAAGCCAAGCTGATCAAGACTGCTCATCTATCGTCTGCAGCATGTCAAGTCGGCAGAGCTGTTGATGCGTACGCCACGAGTCGGCGACGCGAACTCGAATTCCGACATCAGCGTGCTTTCAAGCTTTCTTCATGAGGTGTGCTGGTACGGCTATTTCCTCTGCTGGTGTTCTGTTTGTCAGCGCTTACGTCGATTGTTCGTGGGTCAAGAAAAAGTGTTAAGACCATGATTGAGACATAACCGTCACTTCTGGTGCTCGCCCGCTGCCTCCGTTGGGAGCGCAACGATGGCGAAAGCGGTGGCCCCATGAATGCAGCGGGATGAAAAACAATAGACATACTGGTAGTGGGCAAAACTGCTGCTGTCGTCCCGGTCAAGACAAGAATACCTCGATTTTGAACACAGCAAATTCTTAGTTTGTCACAGTCGCAGCGCCGGCGGGCGAGGAAGCCTCACGCCGTCAAGCAAATGTTGGTACATCGTGTTTCATGCTTAGTGGTATCCTGGCTATTCCAACGCTCTCGGGATTGAAACTCGCGATACTTCCTGCTGGCAAAGAAGCTCACCGTTCCAGCATGATGCTTGTGGACTTGGGCTCAAGCAGTACCAGATTCAGCAGGGTTGAAAACAGCGAGACGAGCAAGGTGACGCCTGCTCGGGTCCTGTAGGGGTTCCGTGTTGCGAAAAAAAAATACCGCAGGGGAGTGTTCGGCATCACGTAGGCTTCTCGAACAGCATGCTATAATACTCAGTGGACACACGAAGGTAACAGCAGTTTCCAGTCGTATGGTGGCGTTCAAGTTTCTTGTCAAGGGCATCCGCCCCCCCCCCCCCCCCCTGGTTTGGCCCCAAAACTGAAAAGGGAACCCCCAAAGATGTAGAACCCCCGAAATTGAACCAAATTTAAAT